>VOQJ01012450.1:8441-22911 GCA_015052665.1 Apistogramma diplotaenia
GAGGGGAGACCCCCCCGCGGGGAAGTTTTTTTTTTTTTTTTTATGCATTCAGCTTAGTCACTGCGATGAAGGCAAATATGCAGCCAAGTATAAAACGCTTAGAAGGTAAACTGCACCTGGGGCTTCGAAGTGCAATGAAATCTGATCCGATTGAGTTGATTGTTCTTATACGTGATAAATTAACTGTTTTTCTCAGTATACTGTAAAATTACAGTGAAGTTGTCCGCTGTAACTTTGTGGGACCTAATGGGAGTTTAAACTGCCTGTTTGTCTCACCACCAAGTTGTGAAACGGAGACGTCATTAAACCATCACATCTGAAAACTAGAAATGATGACGGTTCCTTTTTCAAGATATTTGACTTCTCAAGCAAGTAGCCTACTTATGTTGAAGCTTTAATAATTTGTCAATAACTGAATTACCATAATCGGAATATCACAAGTCTCCAAGAGTATTGCTCGGATTTCAGCGAAGGGGAATTAATTTGTCCCGGATATGAATGTTTCGTGGGCCTCCGTGACTTCTCAGTGGATTCTAATTCTCATTAGGTTGTGCAGGACAACAAACCAGTAACAAGAAAAATTCTCAGTTTCTTTCTGTACTTCACACATTTTTAATAAAATGTGAACTGTGATGGATCGTGGGCCAGATAAGCTGCCATGTCAGTGATGTTCTGGGTCTGTTTTCATGCTTTATACTAAAGTGAGTGTCATCGGATTTGGGTTAGCTATTTAAAAATTTACTATTTTCTAAGGCAGTACTTATTTGAGTCATTTTCAAGTATCCCCAAATGGGTGATTCTTTATAAAACCATTTGTACAAAAGTGTTTTATTTTCATGTAAATATGTGTAAAAAATGATCATGAGGAATAAATATACCTCAACTATTATGATGAGATGTCCTGTACCAATGCCAGCCACTGTCCTTGGTGCTGCATTAAATCCTGAAATAGCCAATGCTTTGCCAGTAGGATCAGTAAGCGCCTGGCTCGCTCCCAGTCGCCACACTCACAAACCTTAGGTGTGTTCTGGCTAAAACTGAGTCCTTAAAGCGGTTTCACTGTCAAATTGTCTCGTCCGTGAAGGATCAGAGATTTTGGTCCCTTTTCTCATTTGTTCTACAGATTTTGAGGAAATTACCTGCAGTTCATGGTCCTGAAATTTGGGGTTCTGAGAGGAAGCACATGGGGAAAAGGATATCCATGTAAGGAGAAACCAACCCTGACCTTACAAGAGAGGTTTAGATGAAATCTGAAGAATGCAATCATCACTCAGTTTTTATTGTCAACTCTTTCTCTGAATTTTTGCTTAATGATTCGGTTTTGTCAGGATGGAGCACTATTATTATCTGGGAGCTTCACTGCAGTGTTTTTTTATCCTCATCAAAGAGATGTCACATGATATGTGGCAAAGTGGCGTTTGATTCCCGTATTTATGCAACATGAGCCCTTGCAGCCTCTTATTTCAGTCATTTATCAGGTACCTTAATTAAATCTGCGAGCGTTTAGTGCTCGGTCCCCAGGATGGAGATTAGGATCCAAGCACAGGTCACAGAGTGTCTGCAGACAGAATCTGTGTGAGCTTCCCTGATCCCCGGGCAACACCCTGAACATGCGCGGTCACTTTAAGTCGCACCGGCGAGTGCTAGCTTCATAACTAAAATATAAAAGTAATCCTAACCCTGTGGTGGAACTCCCAATGGGAGAGCTGACATGTGCATATAGACTCCAGTCTCCCCCACAGACTGTTATTATAGGCATGAAAAGAAACAAAATGCAGTGCGAATGTTTGATCAAGTAAATCTAGTTTCAGAAGACTTTAAATTAATGGCTTCATTTGTATGTAGATGACTCAGTTGGGATTGACGTACCGTGGCAGATATGCATCTGCTTCATTAAATGATCTTATCTGAATTTTTTTGATATACTTTATAGAAGTCCATACAGCATGCCTCTGAATTAGAAAGAAGTGCAGTGTTACAGTCTGCATTAAAAACTAGAGCAGTTTAATTTAATGCCACAGGATCTTTTGCCTCTTTCAGAGAGCAGCTGTTTTAGTCTGTGTGAAGAATAAGAGTTAGATTACAAGAGGTCAGTTTCTCTGATCTGCATATATTTATGAACCTGTTAAATGCTAGACACATTAATCAAGGCAAAATGTGCCATTTAAGATGTGTCACATCTATAAGTTGATGTAATACAGCTAATATGAGATAAATCTTGTGTTTTTGTGGCCATATTTCACGCATCATTGGCTTGACTGGCACAGAAAAAAAAAGCTTTATTTGGCTTGATTGTTTTTACTCTCCATGGTCATCCTACAGAGCTCATCTCGTTAGCATTAAAACAACAAGTAAATAAAACACACTTGAGGTTTACAGGCTGGCGTATGTGGCCTCATTTTCACGAGCGCTACACATGTTCGGACTGCTAACGCCACTTCTGAAACGTGCAGCGATGCAGACGTCCTGTGTCGGTTGGCATTAGTAATTCAGCTTCCCGCAGGTAGAGGAATGGACTGACCTTTGCAATATTTCTAAGGTGAAAGATGGCAGTTTGGGCTTCCTTTCTAATGTGCTGTTCTGATTTACTGGCAGACTTTCTGCTGGGTGCCATTAAAACCTCTATCTCACATTTTAAGAAGCATAATGGAGTCATGCACAGGTTTCCGTAGTTTAGTTTGGGAAATCTGAAGTCACATTTAATCAGGGCCCTCATCTGAAAAGCAGCTCTTAAATGTCTAGTTTCCGTCATTAGACCCTCTGCAGACAGCTCTGTTATTTAAAGAGATGGAGGCCGATGTATAAAAAGACATTTCTGCTTCCAGAGATGAATCAGGGCAGTGAAAGAGGACCGTGTTTAGGATTCACCACATGTCTCCTGCGTGCTCAGAGCAGTGAGTTGACACTTGTGGGCCTTGTTCAGAATGAAAACGCACACACATGCACACACACACACACAGACTTGATCTTTGTGTGTTCTCTGCAGCCGAGGCTCATAATCTCCATTTCTCAGTCGCTCTCCATTTTGCACTTTATCGCACACGCGCCATCTATTCCTCTAATATCAGCAGCCATATTTGCAGTCGATCTGACGCACACACGCACGCACGCACAGCAACGTGCACACACAGCAACGTGCACACACAGATTGTGTCTCTGATCTCTCGCTCAGACATTTGCTAGAGGTCTTTGTGCAGATTCTGTCACTCAACCTAAAATGAAATGTCAACATGGCTGCTGTTAAGGCTTCATGTTTACCACACTGCTGATTTTATCCATTTTCCCATCTGTCCTCTTTTTTTCCCCCCGTCCCATGAAACTTCTCAGCCCCCCTGTAGACACCCCCAAACTCTCTGTGTGGATGAGTAATATTCTTCCTCTGGGTTTCCTCAGTGTCCAGCAGGGCATCCAGGACCCCAAACAGCTGTTCTATAATTATACAAGCAGCGGGAGGCAGCCAATCAATACTCCTTTTACTCCTTTCCTCCACCGAGGAGGTCTGGCGGTTAGGAAGGCCGTCCTGTAATCAGAAGGTCGCAGGTTTAATCCCAAACAGCCGATGTGTCCATCAGCAATCATGTGCTCTGCTGGAGTGTCCTTGACAGTGACATTGCTCACTCATCCACTGACTGCTTTAAGATGTACACTGAGGCCCAGAAACATTTGGGCAGTGACGCAGTTTTCGTATTTTTCCGCACCGCAGCAGAGTTGGAAGTGAGACATTCATGCTGCAGCTGAAGGGCAAACTCTCAGCTTTAATTTGAGGTGTTGAACAAAAATGTTGCTTTGCACACTGAGGAAGTTTTTCGCAAGGATGTTATCAGTTTCCCTTAAGCTGTATTGATCTCCAGTAGCACTTGAGAAAATGATACATGGGCGATTCTGCAGGTCGCTGACACACTGGTCAAAAAACTTGAAAGGAACACTTTTGAACATCGGCTGGATATCTTTACTCATATGGACTTGGAAATGTGCTCGGAATGAAAGGATGCCACGTCGTTTGATGGAAATAAAAATCAACCTACAGAGGGCTTCAAAGACACTCTGAAAATCAAAGTGAAAAAAATGATGCAGCAGGCAAGTTCATTTTCCTGAATTTTTCTGCAGCAACTCAAAATGGTACTCAGTAGTTTGTATTAGTCCCACGTGCTTGTATCCATGCCTGATGACGATGCGATGGCTGGTGTCCTGAAGGCTCTGGACCAGAGGGGCTCTATTGGATTTAGGCGAGTGTGGGGGCCAGTCAGTGGTATCAGTTCCTCCATTCTCCGGGAGCTTCCTGTATAAATTCACCCCAATGGGCCGGGCATTGTCGCACACCAGGTGGAACCCAGGACTCAATGCACCAGCACATGGTCTGAGAATGAGTCCACTGATTTCATCCAAGTACCTAATGGCAGTCAGAGTGCCATTGCCCAGCCTGTAAAGTTCTCCACCAACATTGGCCTGCTCTTATTTGTGAAAAGCACAGGGCACCAGTGGTGGATCTGCCAATTCGAGTATTCTATGGCAAAACCAGTCGGGCTCCACGGTGCTGCACTCAGGCCACCCTCATGAAGTCATTTCTGATTGTTTGGTTACAGGCACTCACACCAGTGGCCTGCTGAAGGTCACTTTGTTAGAGCAATGCCTGTTCCTCCTGCACAAAGGAGCACATATCTGTCCTGCTCATGTGTTAAGGACTTTCTACGGCTCCGTCCGGCTCTCCTACAGCATCTGCCTGTCTCCTGAAATCTCCTCCATGCTCTCTTGAGACGTCGCTAGGAGACACAGCAAACCTTCTGACAACTGCATGTACTGGTGTGCCGTCCTGAAGGAGTGCGACTGGGAGTCACCTCATGCTAACAGTAGTGACACTGACCCTAGCCACATGCAGAATGTTGCCAAAACAGAAAAGATGAAGTGGGAAAAAAATTCATTGGCCACCTGTAAACCATTCCTGTTTTGGTCCACCTGCTGTTATTTCATTAACACCAAAGCAGCTGAGACTGATTAACCCTCTAACACCGTGCGATCGCTGCTGAAGCACCTGTTACCTGCCCTTAGTCGCCGTGAACAGCTGGTCAGCACCAAGCGTATCACCGCTGAGACGTCATATCAAACATACTTGGAATTACCATCATTATGCGACTGTTTGAATTTTTCCAATAGGACAGTTTCTGAAAAATTGTGCTTCGTTATTACGGTAATCGTTGCAGGTTATGATGAAATAATTTGTTATCCAGATATGTTGAAACATCATGCAATTTTATGACATTTGAGTCAGTATTTCCTGATTGAGTTCAGACTGTACAATGACTTTTTCCACCAACCTCAGGTTGTTTTTTTTTTTAACTAAAGTACTAAAGAAGCCTTGTGTGAGTGGTTGTGGTTTCATTTCACTTTTTTAATGAATATTAAAGAATGCCTAATGCTGTCATTTAATGCTAAGAATTGTATGAGAAAAGACCTCGTGTCTGTACAGTATTTATTAAGCTGGACACCACCAGCGCTCAGCTTAGTTTAGCATCAACACTTGAAACAGGCGGAACTTCTAGCGCTGTTCAAATGTAACAAATCCTCCTACCAGCACTTCTGAAGCTCAGTCATTATTGCATCAGATCTTGTTGTTTAATCCTTACAATAACCCAAGTGTGTGAACAACAATGTGTAGCTTTATTGCACCAGGCTACTTCTTATCCTTGTTTCCGGTCTTTATACTAAAGCTGTTCTAATCCAGCTAATCAGCTGGAGCTTGATATTTACTGAACAAACATCAGCGTGGTCTCAGCCTTCCCTAACTCGCTGTGAGAAAGTGAATGAGTATATTATATTTCTGAAAATGCTCTGCTATTCCTGTCTGTGCTAAGCTAGCTTTGCAGATAAGCAGCTGTACAAAGTGATGCATGATTACCAAATGTGTGTTTTCGTTTAAAAGCGGTTGCTGCTGCGCCTGTCTGGGCTCCCGGTGCTGCTCAAAGTCTCGGAGGTAAAGAAATTTAAATAACAAATGCAGGATTGGTTGGATGTTTTCCTCGAGACTGACACGGAGGGCAAATTAAGACGGTGTGACGTGTGGTATATAATTTAAAACCAGGAAGGAGTTGCATGTTTTTCATGGTTTACATGGTCTCGTGTATTTAAGGAAATAATAATAATACCAAAGGTTTTCTCTGCTGTGGTTTTAAAGTCACACAACACCTTTTTAATTAGTGTCTTATTGTTTGCTTAGAGGTCAAAACTGTCCTGCAGTGCCGAGAAGGCACAGAAGTGGGAAGTGATCTGTTCAGTAGTCTGCAGGCATGTGTGTGCAAGGCAGCATAATGAACCAAGTGTATGTGTGTTCTCTATAACTGTCCTTGTCTAAGAACACAAACTTGTATTTTCACCTTGGAGATGAATTAATTTGCCGAGTTCTGGAAGAGAGAAAAAGATTTTCCTAGTAGATCAGAATCATCTTTGTTTTCAGTGCAAATGTGCTTTGGTTGACGCTGTCTGCCTTAACATGGGAACTCCTGTTATAGGTTTTTTAAAATCGTATAGGAAAAGTGTCAAGAAACAAAGAACAATAGAAACTTGGAAACGGTTGATTTATGCACAGCCGTGGAGCTTTTACCTGCTGTTTCGCACTCGACTGGCAAGTGACATGTTTGATAACTTTGATCTTCTCTCCTTCTTTTCACGGCTCTCTCCTTAACCCGGCTTCCAGGAATGCAATAAACCCCAGGTACCGTATCTATTAACAGTGTTGTGTGTTGTTTCCTAGTGTGGGTGTTTTCTCTTCTGCTGTCTGTGTGTTCTAGATGTCTCTGTCTGTGCGTCTCTTGGTGGTTTTTATCTGCGTCTTTACCCCCATTCCGCACATCTGTGGGTACTAGTAGATTCCCTCAGTAAACACCTTCCATTTGCTGGCTCGACGGCTGATAAAGATGGAAGTCTGACCCACATTTTCGAATTCTTTTACCATAGCATCAACATGAATTGAATCCCCCTCAAAATACCCCGCCTCATGCCTCCTTTCCATAGCATCCTGATTTTAAATCTGAGAACATGCTTGTTTGGGAATGAAACTCATTACGTCATCAGTGGTGATGAAGAATTAATAAACTTCACCCTGGTATAACTTATAGGCCTGTAAATTGTGATAATGGTAAGAATTTAGCTGACTAACACTGTACCTCGCTGGTGATCTGCTGATAATGGTATTGACTGTCTTAAAGCTCTTTGGATTATTCCTGCTGTGTGGGTGTGGCTCTGGTGGGTCTGGCCTCTGCTGCTGGGTTCGCTCAATTATGATGCTTTGAAAAGCATAAAATAGCTATTTTTAAGACCTACCATACCTTTGCGCTGCATGAACTGCCCTTGGTAAGCATATAAACATAGCATTAGCAATAGGTGAGGTGCGTGTATATATCGTATCTCAGTATTTCATCACAGATCCCTGCAGTGTCTAAGGAGAAATGGATTATGAGGAAGCAGTTGAAAAGATCGTGGCTCAGAGTGTCGAGCAGTCAGACCTGCTGATAAATGCAGAGAGAACAAAACCTGCCACTCTCGGCTGCAGAAAAGCCGAGCTCCTATTTTTAGAGCTCTCCTTTGTGACAACCTGCTCCGCTTCAGCTGTGCAGAGATACAAAAGCCTCGGTGTTGAATAGACGACGTGGAGAAACGACACCGAGGAAGACAGAAACCGTTCGCCGTACACTTTCTTATCTCCCACAATCCTTCATCTTTGCCTACTTTCACTCAGAATTAATTGCGTTACTTTAGTTATTGATTAATTAAACCTTTGGGCCATAAAATATAAAGGCCAGTCTTAATATTTAATCTCAAAGATGGTGTACTCGCGTCACTATAAAACTCAGAACACTAAGAAATAATAAATCCTGGTTTCCAGTTTATTCTCTGATCAGCTGTTTCAGCCTTAAAGCTTCTGCATATTATATCACTCAAATTGTGGCACATGGTCAGTGCTGAAGTAAATGATCATCCCTTTATTTTCTATAGTGTTTCTGATGTAATGAATATGCATTTTCATTTGCAGCTGCAGCTAAAGTTTGCTTTGTTTCTTTGAAATGAACACCCACGCCTCTCTTTTTCCCAGCATGGACTACAGAGGCACCATCAGTGTTTGTAGTTATTAATAGCCAAATATCAAACATTATGCTTTGATGGAAATGGAGCAGATATTTTTGGGGAGAGTTCAGACTTGATGATACTGCTGAAACGCTGCCTCGTGCATGCAAACAAAGCCAGCTACTCGTTTACTGGCTGTGGCTCGTTTCTCATCCAGTGCGCTAGGACATGTTTAGTGACATTTGATGTGCTTTTCATGTCAGTTTTGACATTCAAAGACCTTTTTGAAAGTTGAGTATTTTCAAAAGGTTCGGTGGGTGACATTTATTTTGATGGTAATGAGCCTGTGCGGCGAGCATCCTGTGCTTTTGTGGTGATTATCATTCGAATCTGATCAAAATCTCTAACAATTGGAAACAAATGTTAGATTTGTTAACGCCGGTGGCTGGGTAAATATAAAGAAAACGCTTAAAAATGTTTTGCTTGAGTCTAGTTGTCGTTGTAGAACTGTATCACTTCCCAAGTTTCCCGATATGCATCCAAGAGCTGAGAAAGGCAGCGAGAACATGATGGAAGTTGCTCTCGTTGTTTCAAGACCTTAATTTAAGGTGTTGACCTTTATGGCGGACATGGGTCTTCGTGTGCTTATTACAGTTCGTTAATTTACATTTTCAGGTCTTTTAAACACATTTTATGTTCGTTTCTCAGGGTTTAGGGTTAGGGATAAGGGTCAGGGGTAAAATTAAGCTCAGGAACTATCCATCCATCCATTTTCTTCCACTTATCCGGGGCCGGGTCGTGGGGGCAGCAGCCTAAGCAGAGAAGCCCAGACCTCCCTCTCCCCAGCTACCTCCACCAGCTCATCCGGAGGGACTCCAAGGTGTTCCCAGGCCAGCCGAGAGATATAATCCCTCCAGCATGTCCTGGGTCTGCCCCGGGGCCGCCTCCCGGTGGGACATGCCCGGAACACCTCACCCAAAAGGCGCCCAGGAAGCATTCTTGTAAGATGCCTGAACCACCTCAACTGAGTTAGCTCAGGAACTAACTCGAGCAATTTCCCAGTGATAAACTCACGAAGAAGACCAACTTCCTGTGGCGTTCCAGAATAGAGTTGAGGTGTGGTGAGGCCCTCTTGCCTTCGTCTAGGTCCCTCTCTATTGTTTAGTGGGGTTTTTTGGGGGTATAAAAGCATTAAAAGAGACTTTATATTAAACCACCTCATAAAAATTATATGTAAATGTCAGTGACATTGAGTCAATACTTATGGGAACCATGGTCCTGGAATAAAATTGAGAAATAGAACTTGCTTAAGGTAATATCATCTTACATAAATTTGTACAAGGCAATGAAGTGGCAAGCTGTAAAAGATAATGGAAAAAGCACTTAAAATTCCTTATGAACAATTAATACTTGACCAAAGATCAATTTGTACCTTGCTCCACTCACTTTCTAGCAATTTAATCTATGAAGCCTGATTTCAACTGTGACAAAAGGCCAAGTGTCTCATTAAGGTAAAACTAAGTAACCATTCTGCACTCTTCCCTCTAACTCAGCAGGTTGAGATTGTTAAGGTTACCTGCACATGTATTATTTGTATTCTCTGCTAAGGCTTTCAGGAGGTCTAACTAGGAGAGTTTTCAGCCATGCTAAAAGCTAGCACAAGCTAAAAGCTATTGATGTCGGTGGAACTTGCTATAGTTCTGAATATCTCAACTGCTATTGGATGAATTGTGCCTATATTGATGGGCCAACACCTTGGTCTTTGTCATGTTCTAGCCATTTCTGAACAGTTTTCGTGGTGTAGTTGAATCCATTGTCCCTCCAGGGGACACTGCGAGCTCGGTGTGCAGCAAAGGCTGTCAAAGGAATATCCGCATGAATGCTGTTCAGTCCATTCATCCACCTGATTGCATCATCCAGCTGAGCATTACATTGTAAAAAGATACCATTTGACTGCGCTTGCTCTTAATAGTATTGTACGCTCCATTTAGGATCTCACTGACAACAAGTTGACGTGTCCGTGAATGATTTTTAAGTGCCTTCGGTTTCGCAGGTACATTTGAACTTCTGTGGTTAAAGAGTGCCTTTGCATTTCACTGGATAAAGAGTCGGCACATGCCACTCGTAAGACCACATCGTCCAGTTCATAACCTTCTACAGTCGTTAACTTGATCCAGAAACCTCCAATCGCTGATCAACCTGTCACTCACTTGGAAACTGTCACTCAGCTGCTTATTCTCTGAAAGCATGTCTTTTCATTTACTTTTCTTATTTATGCGCCTTGTAGCAGGTGCACGGGCTCAACAGATGTTGCGCCCCTGTGATCCTACAAGTGTAATCTTTTAGACGTGCCTGGCTGCCTGCGTTTCTGTCAAATTATTTTCAGAGCAGCATGCAGGTGACAACAGCTTGAGAAATGAAATGATCCCTCAGGCCGTAGCAGGTATGAAAATGGAGTCTGTTTATTAGATCATCTTTCGCGTTCTGACAAAGTTATTTAGAGCCATCGTAATGGGACCAGCATGAAGGATTAATGCACTGTGTTCTCTCTACACATGGGCTTCTGTTGGCTTACAAACAGATTCACTGAACAAGGTTAGAGACGGATCAATAAATCAAAGTATGTCGAGTTTGATCCTCTAATGGCCACCGTGTGTCTTTCATGATGTGCTGATGTACAAACTGTTTGCGGCGGCTTGAGCCACAGCCTATTACAGAAGGACATAATACTGAATATGAAGCAGTTACATTAATAAGTAAAATATCTGTCAAAGATGCCTGGTGTGTTATATTGTTCTAAAGCTTTGCTATTCTTCAAGGCACAGCGTATCACACATACAGTATAGCAATCTACAGCTCAGAAATGGACCTGATCAAATGCAGCGTTTTCTCATAGTCTGAGTGCCATTTGCTCTTTTGCAGATATTTTCAAGATATTTTAAAGATCTGAATTTTCAGGAAGCTAAAAGAAAAAGTGATTAACATCCAACATCTTATTGTTCTGACAGTATAAAAATACGGTTATCCGTGTAGCAAACTTCAGTCCTGTAGCTTGTGTGCCTTGAAGAAGGTTGTTGTTCTGTGGCGACAACCTCTAATTCACCGTGTGCCAATAAATCAGGTTAATAAAGGTATTTTTTCTTTTCTTAACTTCTTGCAGAGGGTGGGCCACTCTCCTAAGGCAGTGGTTTACTGTGAGATCTGCTGAGTGGACAGAAATTGCACTGCATTCCTCTCTCATCTGATATAATTTTTCTTTTTTTTACTTTACCCTAATTCTGACACCATGCATTCTTGCAGCCTGCTCCCAACAGTCCCAAAACCAAGATTACCAAGTGATGAAATTTAACTTAGATCAAGTAACTAGAGCTCAGATGTCCAGTGTAGATATGGTTGGTTTTGATTTTGGGCATGCATGTCTACTGTCTTTTTCTTAAATGTTACTGTAATGTTGAAAAATCTTACCTTGCTCTGCTGGTACCAAAAAAAAATTGATTTGCGAGCGGTTTATGCTGTTACCGCCACTGAAACACTCGCCTGTGTGCATGTGTGCCATGTCTATGCACGGGAGTGTGATCCAGCAGTGTAATGAGGTTTTTATTGCCCTAATGCCACACATCAGCAGGTAAAACACCATCATATAGCCTTTCCCTATAAATGCATGGAACAGCTGCAGCCTGACTGGATTCTCACACTGTTTACAAATGGCAGATGAGGCCCCTCACCCACCTCATGCATTTTGCGCACACTGCAATTCAGTACAAGTGCATTATTGTCGTTCTCAAGTGGCATTTGTCACATCGCTCAGACAGTCTCCTAAGATCAATGCTCACCTGCTTCTTTCCCTTTACATTGAGCTTGTGATTAGTAAGTAAAAAAAAAAAAAAAAAAAGATTAATTGGCTTGCCTGTTCCTAGAAAGCTTTAAACGAGGGGGGCTGGGCAGGAGGTCTAATATTCCCCAGACGCAACCATGTTGCCGCGGTGATGTAATGATGCCCCGGTCCTCCCCCCGCCAGCAATTGTTGGAGACATTAATGAGTGGGCTGCACAGCCAAGCACCTGAGCTTTTTTTTGTTTTGATACATTACATCATGGCTCGGGGCAAGAGAGGTGATGTCATACTGGGTCTCCAGCTTCCCTCCCCCCTCACCGCCTCCCACTCACATCCCCATTGCTTTGACTGGAGCAGCTCCAAAACCAGCGCGTAGTACGATGCTTTCTAGGCATTGTCTGAAGAAGAGGAGCCAGACTCTTTGCTAAAAGGCTCCAACATCAGCTGTTTGCTTATATGAAAAAATAAATGTGTCAAAGGTTTTATTGGATTACTTATTGCTTTATTTTCAAATATTCATTAGTCTTTGTCAGAAAATACGTTTTATATTGCTTGGTATTGTCATATGGTTGTTTGCACCGTAAAGTATGAGGCTCTAAAATCACTTTATGGCTCCTGCTTATGGGTGTAAATAATCTAGAGCTGCAGCAATGCACTTTTTCATTTTTGATGCATCTGTGAGGCTATGAAATACCTAAAATGCTGCCTTATCACATCTTCCACACGATGCTTCCAGATTGTGTTTTTGTCCAATAAGCAATCCAGAACTAAAATATACATGCTCTGTTAAACAAGAGTTAAAGTTTTAGAAACCGAAACTGTGGACGGTGTTAATAACTTTTGTTTCACGTTGTGTAAATTAGTGATACATTGTTGCTGCTTAAGCTCTCCCTGTTTTACAGTAGGCTTGCAGATTCATGCAGTTGCCCGAAAGAGAATTGATTCACGTGTCTCACTTTCTTCCCTTTTTCCTCCGATTTTGCAAAAATGACGTGAATCAAGCTGATGATGAAATGAGTGAGACATGCAATAATGCAGGAAAACGGTGTGACAAAGCCAATGTGGGGGAAAATGTCTACTGTTTGAGATCCTCTTGGTGATTTTTGGTTTTATCTGCTAAGTATATATAACATACAAACAAAGGCAGCTCTGCTTTTAATGTTTTGTTGTTTCTGAACAGAATTTCTGGTTGTTTTGGGGCGGGTAGCAGGCTGGCCTGTTGTTTGCTGCCTTGCTTTGCTGTATAAATCCTCATTGTTCCCTGTGGTGCAGCTTCTGTCATTGTGTAGTCCTCCTCATATCGCTGTCTGTCAGGAGACCTTTATATATAGAGCCTTCTATTTATCCAATATCCAGAGTCTCCAGAGGCATGGCCTCCCACCTGGATGAACACACACACACACACATGTAACACACACGCAGAGAGAAAAGTGTAGCGTTTGTTTGATTGGTGATGCTGCTGCTCGCTTTAGTACAGCTGAGTGAAGGTGAAGTGGAAGTCTATTGCCACTTTTCTGTTTTATGCACTCTCTCTCCCCCCTCCCTCCCTCCATTTCAGCATGTCTTGCTGCCTCCGTCGCCACAGCAACTGAAGGCCCTAGAGGGTGTGTAGCGGGCTGGATGGGTAGATGAGTGGGTGGGTGTGGGGGGGCTCGTGCTCACCGAGTTGCCATGGCTATTCCAGCTGAGTGACAGTGTGACATCATTGCTGCCAGTCTGTATTTCTGCAGTGAGCCCCCCCCTGTGAACGTTTACGCCTCTCTGGAGAAGCAAAGCTACTCTTTCTCTCGTTCCATCTTTTACTCACTCTCTCAGAAGGAAGCGCTGCTGTCTCCCCACCCAGGAAATGGCTTTCCTTTCCGTTTCCATGCCAACCAGCTCCAGCCATGGTCTTGTGCTGAAGTGAGGGATAATGGCATTATTTCACCGTGCTCTTTTTCACCAACCAACACTTTACCCCTCTGTCTGCCTTTTGGACTCTTCTCCTTCGTCTCACCTCTTAACCATGCATCATGTATTTTCTCTCGTTTGACATTGATTTTCATCCCTCTTCATCATCCACCCTTCTTTCTGTCTCTCCATCAGAGCTGGCATGTTGCAAGCTCTCCAGATGAGCACAGCCATAGCGGCTGCTCTGACAGCATCACTCTCGGGCAGGGAGGAGGTCCTTACCACCACCACCACCCCCACCCTCTTTCCCCTTCTCCACTTCCACCACCTCCCTCCCCCTCCTCCACCACTGACACACATACACACATCCCCCTGCTCCCGTTACAAACAAACCGCTGGGTTAAACGTACAGTACCTCGGTGGAGGCTGCAGGCGTCTCGGTCTTCAAATAATCTAATGGTGCATAAAGGCGTGCGTGCGTGCGTGTGTCGCTTTACTTTCGCGAGAGGGAGGGAGAAGGAGATAGAGAGGGAGGAAGGCGGAGGGAGCAAACGTGAGTGAAAGTGTTGTCAGCCATTTTTCTCATCTTTTCCCCGTTTTTTTTTTTTTTTTTTTTTTTTTTTTTTTTTCCGCCCCCTTTTTTTTTTTTTTTTTTTTTTTTTTTTATGTGGGCGGGGGTGCGTGGGTGGGG
>VOQJ01012451.1:0-12412 GCA_015052665.1 Apistogramma diplotaenia
CTCTCGACTTTTAGGCAGCACAAAGCACCCCCCCCCCAAAAAAAAAAACAAAAAAACACCAAACAAATTAACAAAAAAACCCAGAACAGAACATGAAAGGCAGTGCATGTTTGCTGTTTACCAAAATCCAAATAAATTCCAAGACTCAGAGTCATTTCAGTGACTCAGAATGACTTCCCTAAAGGTTTTCCCCTGCATGAATAAATGTTTTAAGAACCTTCCATTCTTTAAACCAGGATAAGAAAACAAGCAGTAAAAATTAATTAGGGCTTTTTTCTGTTTGGATGTAGCTCATTGACCATAGTAAAACCTGGGGCAAATTCTCAGTCTTCTTTTTAGCTGGATTTCCACTTTATTGGGTACACTCAAGTCATTGATGAGACATGAAACTTGTGATAAAGCACACTGAATGAATCCACCACGCCTTACCCAATTTGACTAAAGCTCTGCGTAGAAACCTGGAACACAATATTGTTCTCATTATTCACAAAAGCTAACAGGGCCAAGTGATGCAGCTGTTATTGTAGGTCCTAGTCAATCTAAGTCCGATGTCTCATCATCTTATGCTTACATGTTTGCGGATTTGAACTCAATTGGCTCGGCAATAACACATAATCATTGGTATTTGTGAAATAGCCTCCACTACTTATGTTTCCCCCCTCATTTTCCATGTAAATCCTGTTTTTTGGTGCCAGAAAGCCTTTCCAAGTCTCTTACATTATATTCTTTAAACAGTCAATGGTCATTACATTATAAATCATTTGGTACTGGGTTATTACTCTTGTGTGCATTAAATGTACTTCCCTATATACTGTATCTGTATAGTGTTTGTTGTCTATTATAACTGGGTGCATTATGCACTAGTATACACTGCGCACTCTTTTGAGGAAAAAACTAGGATTTTTTTTTCAAAGTTGCTCCATCTGTACTGATGATGATGAGACTAAAATAAAAATGAAATATGTTCAAATGTTTTGTGACTAACAAAATAAATATGGAGGAAATAATATGCCGTCTCCATAGCAAAATTAAACTAATACAACATATGCAATGTATTAATTTGTTTTCAACAAGTTCAGTCACTATGACTAATTGGGTCTTAAATTACAAACAACTTGAATTGTCTGCCTCATCTGATTTCAGGGCCATACAACCACACTATATTGGCTTAATTTATTTGTGTAAAAACATGCAAAAACAATCGGTTGTGAAGTATAGCTGTCCACTTAGATCAAAAGATCATTCACTAGGCGACTCCATACTTTTTGTTTCTTGAGAACATTAACAGTGCGAACATCAGTCATCTACCAAAGTTCGGACTCTATTATCTGTCCCACTAGGGACTCACACAGCGTGTGCCTGTCACAGTCAGGTGAGGACAGAACAAAAGGAAAATATGGAACATAGGAGTTCAAACGAGCAAGACTTGGGAAGAGAGACCAGCAACATAGAAGGCCAGCAACACAGCCCCTCTTGCAGCTTGCAGGAGGCCACTGTCGGTGAAGGTGACATGGTTTTTGGGGTGACACTTGGAAGTCTCAGAGAGTACAGAGCTCAGTTTTTATCATGGCAGGTATAGAGTAAACAGGGTTCGATGGAGCCAGCACAGAAACAATAATTATTTCAGAATATATTAGCTTGGGAATATAATTAACAGTTTTTCGAGTCTAGCTCAGGTGCACAGTAAACAGTCTCTGGAGTGGCCAGCACAGGTACATGGGTAACAGTTTCTGCTTGAGCTGGTAATGCAACATACAATTCTGAATCCCTCCTGACCAGCTTAGTAACTCAGGATCTACATGAAAATGCACAGGGACACAAAATTCATTGTCACAGTGAGCCGTATCAAAAGCAGTTAACTGTGTTCCAACATTTTCTGGCTCAAACAGAAACCTCAGTCCCTTTGTCTGGCTCTTGAAAATAAAACACGATTGCCTTCCAATCCATTTCAGAAACTGAAGAGTCCATATTGTTACTAACTGATCTGGCACAGGGAACAGAGTCTTATCAGGTCTGCTAGAAAATATGGAAGTCATCTTTAATATTGACTGTTTCAGCAACACCAAGCTCGGTCCAGAAACAGAAGTCACTGTTTCTAAATTCTGAGGCTCAGAGAAAACACTGAGGGGAGAGTCAATGTTGCTCACAGCTGAAGCTGACTCTGGAAGTCTGATGTCAGCCATGACTTCATGACTTAATGTTTTGCCTAGACCCACTTTACATAATTTAATGTTCTTTAATGTTTGAATACCAGATTTGACAAAAACAAACAAACAAAACAAAAAACACTTGTGTGGGGTGCGATTGCTAGCTCTATAGTCGAGCCTTCTCCTCAGTATTTATACCCTTGGTGTCAGGTGTGGGGCAGTTCCCTCCTGCAGCTCATCCAGGCGAGGTCAAAGTACACAAAGGGATGCAGTACGAAGGCATGTACACAAAACACAGTGACAGTGGAGGATTTTGGAGATAGTCCGTGTTTCTGGACTATCTCCAAAACACTCCAAAAGTCACCAATGCCACCAGAAAAAGTCAATAAATTTGTCACTTTTTGAAAAAAATACTTACTAAGGGGATCTGAAAAATCGCTAAAGTTGGCAACACTGCATTTGATTCTGGTAAAGGAATTTCTGATTTGTTGGTTGAATTCACTGACAAATGATATCTGATTTTTGTTTGCACATGTGTACACCAGAATGACAGCAATGAAAGTCAAATTTTATATATGCATACACATGCTTGGCCAAAAAGCTGAGTCTCATTGTAAAATGTTGCAGAAGGAAGCGATGGGAAAAATATTAAATATTTTACACTGTATCTTCTTGAGTGGCTTGTAAATCTCAGAATTAATCAATTCCAATTGCAACCTTATTTATACATCATAATTTCATTTTTTGATTGTATTTTGGGTTGTTGATCTGATATGATCTCAAGCAAGCAATGATATCTAAACGCAGTGGAGTCCGTAATTTGACTTCTTCTTTTTGTTTGTTTTTTGTTTGTTTTCTGTTTTCTGTTTGTTTTTGCACTATTGATTTTTGCACAGATTAAGAAAATTAAAATGTTTGGTATGCTTGAATGTTTTTTTACAAGTCTTTTTTGCAGAATTAGTTTTACAGGACATCACAGCAGAAGTATGTGTTTTACAGAAGATTAAAAGTATGACCGACTAGATAGAGGGAAAAAACACCTTCTGAGACATGTGCTGTTTTCGTGTCAGACATGGTTCCCTGTTGCCGTGGAAACCAGGGCTTCACGTTCTCCTCTCTGCAAAGTAAGAAGGCTCATCTGGAGAGGATTTCATGTCTCTGGCTGTTATGGAGGGTCATCTAATAATTCACACATACTGTCTTCTTCCCATGCTGCTCACAGCAATCTGGCTCTACTTAGTTCAGTGAACAGCAGGGGTCCCTGCTCCTCCTCACAGCCACCCACTGAGGTGATATCTGAGTATGCTGACATTGTGCCAACAGCACTGCACAAAAAATATGACTGTGATTACTGTGTAGTGCCGAGGTTACATAAGGCTGTAAGCCAGTCATTAGGAAAGATGTTTTTAGACATTGCTGAAATCTGTGTTCGGCCCAACCTGTTTGTTGGTGTTTGTCGTGTCGTTTTGTTGTGCAAGATTCTTTCTGTCTCACTTTTTATTTAACAAATTAATCAACTCTGAAATGACTTAAATTATGTTGTACTCTTGGCCCTTTGTTTTGATCAGATTTTAAGGAATATTGTATTGGCATTATGAATTAAGTATGAAATATTTCCTTTTTAGCCACGGTGTTCCGCACATGAGTTTGAGCTTAGGTAACAGACTTGCAGATCATGCAATAGCTGTGCAGCAGTGTTTTTTGTGTGTGTGCTTGCGTCAGGTTTAAGCATCACTGCTGCTCCAGTTTACGTCTGACAAAATAAGACCAAAAATGCTACGGTGCTGCAATAGAAATTTTTAATCTTGTTCAGCATCATGGTTTATTTATAGCATCTGATAATCCACTGAGTGCTTTGAGCTTCTTATGCGGTTCACGAAATTAACCAAAAACATTACATTATGGATCAACTACAGTATAATATCAATAAACATTAATATTATTCCCCGATGGTGATGAAATTAGGCTTTCTGGGTGCAATGCTTTAGGCCTGTCATGAAACAGTCTAATGATGAAATACTTCTCAGGAACATTTCTCACAGTTTTATGTTAATACAGATTCCAAGAATCCACCCAGAAGAGCTGTTACGAGGGCCAAATCGTAGGAACACCAAGTCAGACTCTCACAGGAAGCAGATGACAAAATATATTTGAGGACACGTTGACACAAGCACAGGAAGAAAGCAGTTGTTGCAGGTGAGAATGAAAAGCCATCCGTAAGTGCTGTGTTACTATTTTCCAGCAGACCTTGGCATCAACACTCTCCCAAGCATCTGGAAGTCTATCAGTGGGTTGCAAAATAGTTTTTCTGAAATATTGTCTTGTTTGGTGTTTTCATGATAAAAATGAAGGGTGTTGTTTAATACAGTGGTTCAAATTCTTCCAAAGGTGCTCATTTAGATTACAATCTAGCGAAGACGAACACGTGTGGTCCGTATCATTGTCATTCAATTTTTTTCTCAGCTCGGGAATGGCCTGGATGGTGACTACCCAAAGGTTGCTATAAGAACAGCGCTTCTACATTAAAGACAACAAGTGTCTTATTTTACACAATTTGATACATTTTCAGGTTAGTTCTGGCAGTTGGACAATCATATGTTTTGGGACATGGAATCCATTTACCAAAACTGTGAGTAAGTGGATTTTTTTTTTGGGGGGGGCTCAACCTCTCTGAAGGCACCAAAAAAACTCCTTTATGCTGAAAAACACATGCATTCAGTGATCCATATGGACAAAGAAATCACAAGATAGGTCACAGGGTTTTCATAGGTGGTCACATAGAACCTGACCCTTCCCTCTTACAAGACCAGTGAATTAAAGCCATGCCAAATTGCCCCACATAGCCCAACACAATATATATATTAAATATGTCACCTATAAACCTGCTGAGGGCCCAGCACTATACTATTGTACACAACAAACCACTTTAATTAAAAGATGTACAAATTCCAGAGTGAGTAAACTAACAGACACGCAGTCTGTGTCGCCATCTGTTGGTTTTTAGCCAGCACAGCACAGCGGGAATGCTTCACTCAATCCCTACAGCAGAGAAGCTGTAGACCATACTGAGTCACACTTTACAGGCCCAAACAGTATAATAAAATCCAGACCAGGAAGCCTGCATTAAAATGCTTCCTACAACAATAAAGTGCTGGATTTGATTCAGAGAAAACACTTTGGTGAGCATTTCAGACCACTGTGAAGCACCCATTGAAAAGCATGCTTGTTTTATAACTCCTGTAACTTAAAAGTAAATTAAACCAGACCAAATGTTTCATTTCATTGAATCTATTTTGATTTTAAATGACATAAACAGTCTGACACAGAAGGCATTTTATTAGGCATACCTTTCTGGTACAAGGCTTGACTCTCTTTTTATCATGCAAAAAGGGGGTGGACCTGGACACAAAATCACAACATGGATACAAAAGTTTTGAATGTTTGTTGTAAAGAATGCCAGGGTAACACAGCTGGTTTTGAATGAAGCTGCAGTGTGGGATGTGGCAGGGAGGGTGAGTTCAAGCCTCTCTGAATCTCAGTTTCCAATTTACTCTCTCCGACAACACCTCTCCTCTCAGCAATCGGCATTTGCACACAGGATAACAAGGTAAGTCCAGAACTGTGATTTTTCTTTCCGTACTCACGAAGATTAGGAGCCAAGCAGGTTACCACATGCAGTGGAACAATCTGGCATCATATGTGGAAATGCCTCCATTTTAAATAAGCCAGCTGCAGCCAGGTGTGTAATCGCTTATCCCTTTCAGATGCAAGGTCATGAGGGCAGAGATCCAAGGAAAATGTTTGGAACACACAAGTCCAGAGACATGCACAAACACACACGCAACAAAGGAAATGGAGAGTGGCAGAAAGAGATAGAAGGGTAAGGAGACTGGGAGACCATGACACTTTTGCATTCAGAATTGCTTTAATTCTTCATGGTGTAGATTCAACAAGGTGATGGAAACATTTCTCAAAGATTTTGGTCCATATTTACAAGATAGCATCACACAGAGCCTGCAGATTTGTCGATGGCACATCCATGATCTGGATCTGCCGTACCACATCCCAAAGACTGTGGATGAGTTGTGGTTGAAGATGTGAATTAAAGATTAGCCATTGGAAGATGGTTGTGGATGGAAAACAACAACAATACTCCGGTAGGCGGTGGCATTTAAATGATGCTCTAATCGGAGCCAAGAAAATATTCCATACACCACTACCACCAGCCTGAATCGCTGATAAAAGGTAGAATAGATCTATGTTTTCCTGTTTTTTAGGCCAAATTCTGACCCTACAGTCCAAAGGTTACAGCAGAAATCGACTCATCAGACCAGGCAAGGTTTTTCCAATCTTCTGATGTCCAATTTGGGTGAGCCCGTGTGAATTTTTTTCCTTTATTGGGCCATTTCCAAAATGGTGTTAGAGATGGTTTGTTGCAAAATCCCAGTAGATCAGCAGTTTCTGAAACAGTCAGACCAGCCCATCTGGCTCTGGCCATGCTGCATGCTGTCATGTGACTGGCTGATCAGATATCTGTGCTAACAATCAGCTGATATGCAGCATATGTGTGGCTCAAGTGTAAGAAAAAAGAAAATAATTTGAATCCCTTTAATATTTATGTAAAGATAAGACATATAAAATGAACAGTTCAACATATTTGTTGTTTGTTTTTTTATAGAGTGGTATCATACTTCCAATCTAAACTGTAAGAAAAACTCTTAAAATATTATGTCAGTGGTGAATTTATTGAGGTATGTAGCGTCACTGGTAGAAGAAAGGTTTCTGTGTTTTACTGCTTGAGATGAAGGGTTTAATTGTTTTTATTGTTGTGTATGGAAGCACAAGGCTTCCACAGTCAATTTTGTAGAAAAGCAAGCAGATAAATCCCTGCATGTCAGACACTGCCTGCAGAGTTCAGAGTGACCTCAGGAGGTGCCTGCCTCTGTTGGTCACTGATCCGTCACACAAGCTACACGACACGTCACCATTCTGAGAGGATTGCACTGCTAGGATTACACCATTTGACATTTTCCTGGCTGGGAAAGAATCCTAACCATTTTGATTAGAGGAAAAAATATTAATGACGAAGGCAGATCAATTCAGGATATTTTTGAGGGGGGGTGATTATGTTGTTCTAGGACTGATGTTGCTGAATCATAAATAGATGAAAGATTATTTGGGGACAACGATTTATCACGGCAACATGCTGTGCAGACCAAATGTTAATGTTATTCCGTAGTAATGTTTATTCATGCCACAATAAAAAAAAAATAATTCAGCTATTAGCATTAACATAAATAGCATGTTTTCTGTTATTTACAGATCAGACAGGAAATGCTTTAATTATTTTACTTTTGGGTTTTTATTGGAGTATTTTAAAATCATTTGTGTGTCTGTTTATTTGTTGTTTTGAGGACAACAAATTTGTTGTTTTCATTAGCAGACTCACTACTTCTCCCTCTTCGTCTGGATTGTAATGTTCATAAATGAGTGTTTGCATTTGACCCCTCTATGCATAAACTCCACCAATTTTCGCCGTAATAATGGCTTAATCTAGGTTGGGGTAAAGAACCAGAGCTGCAGGGTCATTAGCATAAGATTTTCAATGCTGATAAATTTTTGCAGGCAGAAAATGATGAGGAAAGAACTTCATGAAATACTAAATTATGTGATTATTGTATTTTGCCATACCCTGAAAAGCAGAAGGCTCCTGAACAACATCTCCTTGTTCTTCTTTCAGCTGCTCGGTCACAACCCGACTCAAGGCACGTGACAAAAAAGGAAGACTGCACACAGACGTGGGAGGTTATAGAATACTTTAATAAAAATAGCATAAAGAAACCAAAAACCAAGGACTAGTACAACACAGTACAGCAGCCTCCAAGAAGAGAAGAGGAGATCACAGGAATCTGTGTAGATAGTGCACCTGAGCTTGACATGCTCAGGTGTGCTGGATCCAAAATGGGGTCAGCTCCACCTACTTGATACCTGAAAAAGACACGGAAAAACAAGGCCAACCCACCCCCATACCTTTGCATTTTCGCAGTTCCTTCAACTTCCAGGCTCTGCAACTCCAACCTCAGCAACCTTGGCACCTACAGTAGCAGCAATTTAAGAGGAAGGGAAAACAGCACTGAAGAGGATGTAGTAGATAACATATGAATGGTTTAACCTTTAACTACTGAGGGGCACGGGACAAAGCATCCACTATGATATTATCTTTGCCTTTGATATGGTTAATATCCAAATTGTAAGGTTGCAAAACAAGAGTCCACTGCATGAGCCTCCGGTTTGTATCGTTAGAAACTTGCTTTAGCAAATTCACATTTAGCCAGGTTCACTGTCAAATTTCCATTTACTAGTTTTTCAAACTGAGCTTGAATGCAATCAAAATGATCCTCCCAGGTATTGCTATTTATTACCACATCATCCAGGTAGACAGGCACAGCCTCTCAACCCATTAACAACCATATTCACAAGTCGCTGAAATGTAGCTGGGACATTACATAAACCAAAACCCATGACTGTGTATGCGTACAGTCCAGATGGTGTGATTAAAGCTGATATTTCCTGAGCTCAGGGTGTCAAAGCCACCTGCCAGTAGCCCTTTAATAGATTGAACTTGCTCATACATACTGCTGCCCCCACTTGATCAATACAGTCTTCAATGCAGGGAAAATGGTATGATTCAGGCTTAGTCACAGCATTGACTTTGCGAAAATTGGTGCAACATTATCAGATTTTTCCATTAGCAAACAAGGAGAAGCCCGGCTTGATGAAGATGGCACTGCAGGGTTGTTTTCCAACATATATGAAACTTCCCTGTCCATTATTTTCCTCTTTCCATCAGAAATTCTATAAAATCTTTCTCAGATCATATACAAATTATCAAGCAGTTGTGAATTCCTCAAACAACAGTGCAGTAAAGACTCATCAGGTGTAGCCACATCCTCTCCTACACAAATGGGTGATTGCACCACTAACACCTTTAGGCGTTGCCACAGCAGATCATCTGCCTCCGTCTCACCCTATCCCTAACATCCTCCTCTGTCACACAAACCACCTGCATGTCCTCCTTCACTACATTCACAAATCTTCTCTGTGGTCTTCCTCTTTTCCTCCTACCTGGCAGCTCCATATTCAGTATCCTTTGTCCAATATATCTACTATCCCTTCTCTACACATGTCTAAACCATCTCAGCCTTGCCTCTCTAACTAAATTCATCAAACTGCTCAAGCTGAGTCGTCCCTCTGATATATTTGTTTCTAAATCCATCCATCCTGCTCACTCCTTTTTGTTTTCTTTTTTTTTCTTTTTTTTTTGTCACTCCTAATGAAAATTTAACAGCTTCAACTCTGCCACCTTCAGCTCCACCTCCTGTCTTTTTTTATCTGCATATTTGGCAAAGATTTTATGCTGGATGCGCTTTCTGACACAGTACTCCACATTGGAAGCAGCACTGGGAATGTGCTGGCTAGTGGCGTCCCCGTGGCTGGATTATATTCCTGAACTCAAACACTTTCATTTGGTGGTGAACTGTATTAATTTGTCCTGGATGTAATGGTTTGTGAGCCTCATTTGTGGATTTTAATTCCCATTAGTGTTTGCAGTACAGCCAACCAAGGACAAGAAAGCTTATTACTTTCTTTCTTTACCTCATACATTAGAATAACCTTGTGAATTGTGAAGAATTGAGATGATGTACTGGTTTAGTTTAGTTTGGTTTGGTTCGGTTGCTTTAACATCACTGACATTTAACTGAAAACTGCATATTTCACACTAATTTCACTCCAGAGTAGTCAGTTTTTCCAATGACCGGGTGTAACTGTTTTTCATTTCGTTAGTGTTTCTGGCTGTCTCATGAATGAACCTTTGCACAGATCCAGTTTTATTTATACTTAGATGTAAGAAGTGTATAATATATCTATACCCGTCTGATTTTACATTTTTTGCACTGATTTCTCGACCTGTTTCAGATATTCCATACTAACCTTGTTCTTTCAGCCATCCAACTCTTATCAAGTTGGCATATGGTGTAATAAATCATGACTGCATTATCATCTGTAATATATCATGATATCTGAGACTTTGACTCAGCTTTTTTGTTATTCGCACTACGAGACATAGTGTGAACAAAATGTAGGTCAGTGTAGGTCAAACATAGGATTAGTAGATTTGTGTTAGGTCCGTGTTACCAAAGAAAAACTGGATACTTTCTTTTCAGTAATATATCTGCACAGTGCCTTCACATTCTTTTCTAGACAGCAGAGATAAAATGTGATGAGTCTGTATATTTTCAGCACAAACACATCTGCCACCGTTCAATTGTTAAACACCCATAAATCAGAAATCTCCAAGATCCTGTTACAGTGATCATATGTTGTCATGATATTAAAGCAATCTTACTGAACAAATATTTTTGCCACTCCTGGAGCGTCAGATCTGCTCTCAAACTCATTTTCTACAAACATTTAATCCACAGTGCAAGGTCGAGAGAAGCTTCTTTTACGAGCCACCTGAAAATGAGAAATCCATACTGTGCAATACAGTGACCCCAATTTTTTTTATTAAATCCCTTCAGGCATATCTTGTAGAATCCCATATGCAAGGATCTGAGGTCAATAAGGGGTCAAGCTCGTAAAAAATCATAAGGCTCATAGCCACAGGCATGAAGAAAATGAAAAAAGGTTTGAAAGCAAATGGCTAACTTATGGGACATCACAGATACTTAGTTGAAAAGACATGGGAAAATGTTGTACATTGCTACAGCTGCTGCCTTTTATAGCAGTGTGTGTAAGCAGAGGTTCTGGATGCACAAGAAATTGGCCCACATTTGGCTTCCATTGGTGAGATGGAATATGCTCTATTAGCTATGTTATCTTGGTTTTGTGCATAATTCATTAACTGGGCTTCTTACTTGAGGCTCCATCCCTCAGCCCTTGTGTTTAGACACATTTTCACAAGTCCCCTTCATTAATTAAGATTCATTAAAGACTCTCAAGGACACAGAAAAGGGGGTGTTTGGCAGTCCCAGAGAGGCTGTACGTTCAGGAGTTGCACTCCCTTTGTTGAAAGTATAATTAGTACATCATGAAAGTGTTGGTATATAATCACTGATAATTTGTCATCAATTACCACCGTGAATGCAAAAAGAAAGTCAGGGGAAATGAAATGTTTTGAATTTTTTCCACGTGAACTTACAGTACAGTATAGCAGTGAAGCTGATAGTACTGCATTTCATTTACAAGTCTTGCCCGAGGTGGGGTTAAGGCTTAGATTAAGTTATAATAAGCTAACTGGTTATGATGATAGGATTAAGTCAGAGGGTAGGCATGTCAGGATACGTTTTGGGCCAGAATAGAGCCAATCCACTGCTTTAGCAGCTGCTTTGCACTCCCATACGCTTTTTAGTGGCCACAGCAGGAAGCCGAGTCTTATTATTGACCAAGGCCTCTTGAAGCTGTGTGGTGCTTTTTAGGGTTAGGGTTGGGGTAATAAATTCTAAGTGATAGCAGGCAGATGCGGTGGAGAAAAGGTCCAAAGATATTGTCTGCCTTTGAATGACTCCAGCTTGCTGACAAATTTAAAACACCTCTGTCATATATCTGTCCCGCCGACTGCTCCCAGAACACCATATCAGTCATAAATCTTTAATGTGGGGCCAGTTCAGCTGACAATACCGAAGGTAACCTGTAGGCAATAAAGGAATATTGCAGCTTTTACTTGCTGCTTGTGAACTGAGCATCTCTTCAAATAAATAAATAATACATTCCAAATTATTTCAAATAATACTGATCACTGATGACGATTTTCATGATGAAATGAAGAGAGTAAACAGCCAAATGACGTGTGATATTGTGATATAAATAAAACATTTGAATAGTTTTAATGGTGGAAAAGAACATGTAACATGATCAGTGTTTTGCTGAGAATATTACTTATATTACAGCAGACAGCAAACTGGACAAACAACCATTCACACTCACGTTCATACCTATGGCCAAGTTCAAATCACAGGCATGTCTTTGGCCAGTGGAAGGAAGCTGGAGTGTCTGGATGGAACCCTCACAGACACAGGGAGATCATGCAAACTCCACACAGAAAGGCCCCAGCCTGGATTTGAACCCAGGACCAATTTGCTGTGAAACAGTGGTGCTGACCACTGTACATTGTGCCACCCAAATCCCAAAAATTGATTAAAGTAATTGTAAAGCTTTGTTCTGTGTGTGTGTGTGTGTGTGTGTGTGTGTGTGTGTGTGTGTGT
>VOQJ01012453.1:0-15324 GCA_015052665.1 Apistogramma diplotaenia
CACATATGTGTGTGTTGCTTTTTTTTCTGTCTCTGTTTTCCACACACACACACACACACACACACACACACACACACACACACACACACACACACACATACGCGCTTTCATCTTCAAGATAACATCAGTAAATAAGGCAACCTAAAATGCAGACAGGCATCATCATCCTCCTCCTCAGTGACGTAAATGTGCTCTCCGCACGCCGCTGGTCACGAATGCATAAACATCGTCTCGTCGCTCTCTGGCCACGTGAGTCTCCTCGTTTAAATTTCGAGGTGTGTCGTTTATGACAGAACAAATGAAGAGATAAACTCATGAAATATACAGAAAAATGTTGCTATGGAATCTCTGTTTACTAACTTTGCATTCAACAATATATATTTCCAACACGTATGCGAAAATGTTTATAAAAACTAGCCTATTTATTAAATATAGAACAGTCTCCAGGTAAGCACACAGTTTGCTGATTCATTCAGCTGTGATTATGCCATATAATGTCCTCAAAATCTTCCAGTGTGCCCCTGTTACACGTCATATAGGATTTGTCCCAGGAGATATGATAAATGGAGGATAATATCTATTTGCACGCAATTAAATAATCAATGTTTATAAAGCTAAGAAATTAGACCCTATTGTTTCTATGTATTCTGTCAATGCAAGCTCTATATAACATTCTTTGCTTAAAACATTATTTCAAAAATAAACACAGATTCTTTGACTATGATTCATAAAGCACTCTGTTACTTCACCCTTTTAAACTCGCAGGATCAATGCGATACTACGTAACTGAGAAACCATCCATACAGAGCAACACAAAGATCTGATTGGCTGAAAACTGTGAATGGCGACTGCGAATGATTAACATTCATGTCACATCACTGCAGTTTCATTCAGTCCTTGGTTCCACTTGGCTTGCGCTACGCCAAACTCTGCCACTTGTGGGTGCTCACATATAATCCAGCAGCACACCTTAAATAGTTCAGTGATACGGGCTTATTTCATGAGGCACAATGCATATGCAAGAAATGTGGAGATATGATATAAATGACTGATAATCAGTTCTGCGATAGAGAAGAGTGTTTCAAACGCCAAAACACCTCCGCACCACAAGATCACTTCAGAGGTCTGCACATTTAGCTCCATCAGTGACTCAGTAATTAAACAATAAATTAAATACATTCAAATGAGCTTAATCCATGTAAAACAAACGTAGTGTTACAGCATGTCATTTTAAGCTATATTTAATTGTACAGTTTTCCTAGTCAATTAGCAGCAAGAAATCCCGTCGCCTATGAATGATTCACGTCCCTCATCAGCGAGCGATGCTCACCTCATAAACTCTACCTTCACATAAGGTAAACAAAGATGAGCACTCAAAATAATACACTCCAAATAACTGACAAAACCAATCAATAACAGAGAAAAAAAAACGAGATGCTTTCAGATTATACGAATGCATGATCAACAAAAACAAATGACCTACATGCATGTCCTGATTTGGCAGCCCTCGGACCGTGTTTATATAAAGCATTGATGTAACACATCTTCCTCCTGCCTTGTCTCGTTCCCTTCACTACACAAAAGCTTCATTTCAGGGAATCAATAGAGCAAAGAAACACCCATTTATATTGCCCACGAAGATGTCAGGCCTTCTAATCAAAAGCTGACCTAAATCTATGCACAGTGCTGTAGTGTAACCATGACCACTTTAAATATTAAAACACCATCTGAAAGTCACGCACCTAAAGTATTATCCGCGAGTTTGTTTTTTTTTTGTTTGTTTTTGTTCGTTTTGTTTACCATACCCGACTAATCTAAAAGAAAAATAATCGATCACAGATAATATCAGAAGCACAGGTCTATCCATGTATTGAGAGTATAGTCAAACTAGACAACAACAATCATGCCAAGTCTATGTTTATCTGACAGGCGTAAACACAGTCATGATAATACTTCCTCATTTTGTTATACGGTTGAATACAGTTATCTTCCATTTAATCTGATTGTCTATGAACTAAATGTCAGAGAGAGAGGCACCAGACTGTAAGGTAGGACAAGTAAAACGAAACAGTAAACAAATAAAGAAGTCTCTCTATAGAAATATAAACTCTAGAATTGTCCCATATCTATGGAGTTGGTCAGCGTTTGATCAGTGCACACAAATATAAAATGGCAGTTCTGAACAAATAATTTCCGCTAATCCTGGATCAGCTCCGTCCTCCCTGCTTTCTAAGTCTTCCCGTGTGGCAGGAGAGGTAAAACTAACCTCGTGTCGGCGTCTAAAAGCAATTATACCAGTCTATAAAATGCGCATAAAAGAGAGAAGGCACAGAAACACAAACCCACTGCAGAGTGGGGTAGACAGACAGCAGCAGTTGTTTTGGGGGCAGACTGGATGAAACCACGGGTCTGCTTGCGACAGACGAGTTTGTGTGCAGAGGTTTTCAGATATGCTGTCTCGTTTTCATAGAGTTTGCTTGGAGGATGCGACTGAATCTCTCACCGTTGATCTTCTGGTTCGGTTATGAGCACGGCCGCAGACGACTGGTGTCTGTCACCAGAGCCGGCGTCACATTCAGTGGATGACGGGCCACGACGAGGTGACTCGGTGTTCCTGAATGCACCCTGTTGAGAAAAGTGGCTTCTTCATTTGATTCGTTCCATACCGCTAACCTACACTGAGCACAAAAAGCTGCTGTGCCTAAAAGTCCCGCAACAGAACAGATCTATGCTGCTTGTCTCCATTTTGTCAGATCAAAATGAAAAGGGAAGCCGCCTTATGCTACAGATTTATTATACATCTCATCTTATTTCAGCCTCCCTGTCTTCTCATGTGTTATTTGATTTGCTGTCTTTGACTGACCAGGTTCTGTCTTTCCACCGACCGGCTTGGCCACAGTCATATTTGCTGGCACTTCTTGCCTCTTTTCCTGTTTGGATTGGTCTCCTGTCTTGCTGGTGCTACGTTGGTGGGCAGGGGTCGTTGCTTTCACAGGCATGGGGACCTTGCCCTGGGCCAGATGGGGGTCTTCTCCAATGTTGACGGTCAGGTTGGTGTAGAGTGGCTCAAGCTCTTTGGAAAGCAGCTCGTAGGTCAAGGAGTTAAGGCCGTCAGAGCGCCAGTTGAGCCTGGTCCTTTTCAGAAGGTCAAACCTAGAATGACAAAAGCCACATGAGTGTGTGATGGTTTCAGCTTTAGATGCAGTCAATCTTAAAATACAGTGGCACACAGATTACAATCACTCAATCAGTCAATTAAAGATACTCCTGATCTCAACAATCTCAATAAAGCACATCTGTCCACAGAATCCATTTATTTCATTCCAAACTGCCCACCCCCATGTCCAAGACCAAAGAGCTGTCAAAGGACATCGTGGGCAAGTTTGCAGACCTGCACAAGGCTGGAATGGGCTACAAAACCATCATTAAGCAGCTTATTGAGAAGGGGACAATTGTTGGTGCAATTATTCTGAAATGGAAGAAATATAAAATGACCATCAGTCGCCCTCAGTCTGGAGCTCCATGCAAGATCTTGCCTTGTGGGGTGAGAATGATCATGAGAAAGGTGGTGGATCATCCCAAAACTAAACTGGAGCTTGCCAAACTCTGAAGGCAGCTGCGACCACAGTCACCAAGAACACCGTTGGTAAAACGGTTTACTGTGATGGATTTAAATCTTACAGCAAGGTTCCCCTTCTCAAGAAGGCACATGTACAGGTTTGCCTTAAGTTTGCTGGTAAACATCTAAAGGACTCAGAGGAGGCTTCCGAGAAAGTGCTGTGGAACCAAAATCGATCTCTTTGGCATTAACTCAGTCGCCGTGTTTGGAGGAAGAGAATAACTATGACGCAAAGAACACCATCCCCACAGCCAAGCACGGGGGCAGAAGCATAATTCTCTGGGGCTGTTTTTCTGATAAGGGTACAGGACGACATACACACACTGAGGGGCCAATGGGTGGGTCGTGTCCTGTAAAATCTTGGGCGAGACATGACAATGACAAAACATGCTGCCAAGGCAACAAAGGAGTGGCTAAAGAAGCAAGACATTGAGGTCAATGAGTGGCCTAGCCAGTCTCCAGACCTCAATCCTATAGGAAATCTGTGGTGGGAGCTTCTGGTTGTTAAGCAGCTGCCAAGAAACCTAAAGGCTTTAGAGTTTCTATAAAGAGGAGTGAGCCAAAATCCCTCCTGAGATGTGTGCAAACCTGGTGAACAGCTATAACAGAGGTCTTGCCAGCAAGGGGTTTCTCCACCAAGTACTACATCATGTTTTGCTTGGAGATCAAATACGTATTTCACTCAGTCACATGAAAATCTATTTAAAACGTTTGCGTTTTTTTCTGGAATTTTGGTTGATATTCTGTCTCTCTCCATTAAAATAAAGCTAGAGACTGTTCATTTCTTTGGAAGTGTGCAAACTTACAAATTCAGCAGGAGATCAAATTGGTACTCCCCCACCACACAAGCGTACTCTGAGTAAAAACTGCCACCACAGAGTAAGCACAGGAAAAACCCAACCAGCACAAATAAGTCAACAAATAAAAAGAAACACCTATTACAGCAACAAGTTAAGATGCAAACAGATGGAGACAAGAACAATTCAATCTTATGCCTTTCACCGGGTTGTTTGAAGGGACAAATCTTCCACGAGATCAGACAAATAAAGAAAAAAAGGCCTTCAGAAATGTTTTGTGTGTCTGTGAGTGTACCTGCGTGGATTTTGCTCATTGCCTCTGTCTCCTTTATGCTTGATCATCTTGTAATGGCCAATGGCCACTGGAGGGCGCACAATCTTCATGCCAGACAGACGCACCCTGGATAGGCAGCACAGAAGCAGTCACCAAAAAGATATTCTTAACCATGCATTGTACTGAACAAAACTGGAAAGCTGATCTCAATATAACACACTTCACAAAAACATCTAGCCACTATGGGCTACATTTAAAGAAAGAAAAACTAAGAATAGGAACACAAAAGTGGGTGAACATGCTGTTGGGTCTTATGGGCGATGGAATACACTGCGGTTCCCTTTTCTGTTGCCCCATCTCTTGCTTTTGTAGCACTCCAGTTATCTAAATCAACCAAAACAGGGTGTAACTAATGCTGTGAATGTTCTGTGGCTGATGCATACTAATTTGCAAACAACATGCACAAAAGACAGCGTTACCAAAAGTTGTGAAACATTCTTGGATATGTTGTACTAATTAAATTTCGCTTTTGAATTGAGTTCTTACAGATTGGCAAATGCTGGAAGAGCAAAAGAGTGGAGAGAGGGGACTGCAGTACAGAAATGAGAAGAGTGTGAAAACTTAAAGCACGCAAGCCCTGGTCCAAATCTGCAAGCTAGTGCATGTGAACATACCCGCCGTGCACACTCCAAGAGAAACAAAGAGCAAAGCCACAGCAATGGGAGGAGACACGAAGATGAAAGATGAAGTTAGGAAGCATGAAATATGAGTCAAAGAAAAAGAAAACATGTGGTTCTGAAGCTGTAAACATGAGGAAAAATGATGAATGACTACAGCAAAACAAAGTGAAAAAGTACAAGAAGAGACAAACTGAAATGGCTATGCATGTCACTCTGATGATGAATCTCAACATGCACAGTTTACATTTCACTCTGTCATCATGCAGGGTGTCTGCCTCATTTATCCTCTTTACCTGGCAGCGATGTCATCATCTTCCCCGCCCCAGCCCCAGTACTGGTTAGGGAAACCGTTCATCTTCATGTACTGGTCTGGGGTCACCGCAGACACCCCACCAAAATACTGTGGATACGGCAGCCTGGGAGGGTCACATCACGCACAATCTTGAAAATAATGTCTCCGGGCAATGCGTAAGTATAAAAGTCCACCCACACGCTCGTTTATTTGCTGCTTCTACCTGTATCGGAACTTATCCATGGCCACGGACAGGTGTGTGGGAAACTGTTTGTGGCAGGTGTAGGTGTTGTGATCATTTTCGGGCAGCAAGTCAACATCATGCAGAAAGATGCAGCTCCAGTCTTCATCTCTGAGTGCCTCCCGCACACCGACGTTTAGCAGCTTGGCTCGATTAAAAGTGCTGTTTCCCCACTGAAACAACAAATGAGGCAGAGTATTGTATTTACACATTAATACGTGGAGACCGAAACGAACGCAGCACTGTTTAGTAATCAATTCTGAATAGCAAAGGGACATTGGAGGTATACTGCTGCACAGCACCAGACAATTTGTTGACACTGAATAATAGCACTCTAAATCTACATCATGTAAAAGATTTGCTTATTATAAATCTCCAACACCACCGCTATGGTTAAATTTAGCTACCCAGCAGCCTGGGAGTGCAATCTTTACTTTTTTAATACTGTTAGTTTACACAGAAATTCTCAAACATGCTGAGTCCCATCTACCATGCAATGCTTAGGCTTAGAGATGCAATTACCTAAAAAGAAAGTCCATCCACCTCCATTTTACTGATCCAGAAGCATAAATCTCACAAACACAGAAATCACAACCTTGTCGAATAAACCCACACTATGACACAATGGCTGTAATCTGCAATACAACTTACAGAAGTCCTGTAAGTACAGTCAAAAGAGCAATACTCATATATTCATTGGACATATTACTTGGTACACCTTCTTAATCCTTAGTTGGAAACATTTTGACCCTCAGAAAAAAGCTCAATTCTTCAAGGGACACATTCAACAAGGTGCTGGAAAGATTCCACAAAGATCTTTGTATATATTGACATAAATAGCATCACAGTGTTGCTGCTGATCTTTTGGAGTATCTTCCGTTCCACCACATCCCAAAGGTGTGCTACTGGACTGAGATTTGGTATAGTCAACTCACTGTCGTGTTCAAGAAACCAGCTTCATGACATGTTGCATTATCCCGCCACCAGAACATGGGTTCACTGTGGTCATAAAGGGATGGGCATGTGCGGCTCAACTGGTACTAAAGGGGCCAAAGTGTGCCAAGAAAATATTCCCCAGACCATTACACCACGAGCATCAGCCCGAACCACTGAAACAAGACAGGATGTTTTCATGTTGTTTCTGACAAATTCTGACCCACTCAGAAGCAGAAATCAAGATTCATCAGATAAGGCAACATGTTTCTAATCTACAGTCCAGATTTGGTGAGCTCATGCGAACTATAGCCTCAGATTTCTGTTCTTAGCTGACAGCCGTAGCCCCCGATGTGGTCTTGTGCTGCCATAGCCCATCTGCTTCAAGGTTTGAGGGGTCAGAGATGCTCTTCTACATATCTTAGTTGTAGCAAGTGTTTCTTTAAGTTACTGCTGCCTTCCTATCAGCACAAAGCAGTCTTTCTCCTCACTGGATTTTTTCTCCTTTCAGGACCATGTAGACCCTAGAGATGGTTGTGTGGGAAAATCCCAGTAGATCAGCAGTTGCAAAAATACTCAGAGCAGCCTATCTGGCACCAAGAGCCACGCCACATTCAAAGTTACGTAAATCCCCTTTCTTCCTCCTTCTGATGGTCAGCTTGAACTGTAGGTCATCTTGTTGCCTCAGTCCACTGAGTTGCTGCAGTGTGATCAGCTGGTTAGATATTTGCTTAAACACGCAGGTGAACTGGTGTACTTAATAAAGTGACCAGCCTGCGTATCCACTAAAAACAGCCGATACAGGACTTGAATAAATATCTGTTACTGTTAGATATCGAAAACATGGTCTGACTGGTACAGTATTACACAGGTGTTTAAATAACCATTACTACACGGGTAATATACTAGTAAACCTTAGCTTAATACTACAATATCACACCACCATAATTATTGCACCCTTTACGCCATTATGCAGAGGTTTTACTGTTATGCTCCACATGTAACTCAGCAGCGATGTACCAGTATTGCACCAACAATCCCTCTGCATAATGCTATGCTTTCGCTCAACAGGGCAACTGCTGACAATCACACTGTAAAAGAAACTGTCAGGATTACTATAAAACAGCCTGCACACTCACTAATACATAACCTGACCTGCTGTACTATGTAGATGCTGTAGTGTATTTGCTGTCTCTGCAAGAAGGGGTGAAGGTGGTAGAGCAGGGCACGGAGGTGGCTCTGACGGTTTCGGTACGGTACCACTATTGCCGTGTGGTGGCGCGGTTCACAGTCTGGGGGCCGGTAGCGTCCACCTGGTAACACTAATGGGTTCCTTTGTCTGATCTCCTCGAGAGACAGAGGAGATGAAAGATGGACAGACACAGGTCCAACTGGTGGAAGGAAAGGAAAGGAAAGGAAAGGAAAGGAAAGGAAAGGAAAGGAAAGGAAAGGAAAGGAAAGGAAAGGAAAGTGAATGTTTCTGGCTTTTGTCTGACTATCAACTCAAGAATACAAAAAAAGCAACATTCACTTTGCTTTTCACTGTGTGCTACATTCACAAGTATTTAGTTGTCAACCCTCTCTCTCTCTCACCCAGCAGTGGGGAAGGGATCTGGCAGTCTCTCAGTGGTGGGCCTGTGGCAGGGGGTCCAGTGCCAGAGTTGCGAGGCGGGGGAGGCGGCGCTCCCAGATGACTGAGGTTGGTGTATACATCATGTGGTCGAGAGTAATCAAACTCAGGCTCTGTGGTGTGCACCAGGACAGACACCAGGCCTCTGAAGCCCCCAAGGGAGAAATAGAGCACAAAGGCAAACTGGAAGCCTATCAGCAAAGCTAGTGTGCATGGAGAGTCCAGAGAGCGCCCACAGCACGCCATTTTTCTAGGGAAACAGAGTGGAGAGATGGGAGGGAATGGAGGGAAAGTATAGCAGTTGAATGAGGTGGGTGGAGAAAAAGGTGGAAAATGAGGAGGAAAGGCAGAAGGAGAGATGGGGAAGGAGGCAGCACTAAATGCGGACTCAGGTGCACTGGAGGTGGGCTTCCATTTGTAGGAATGGGTGATAGTAGTGGTGAAGCTCAGTCAGTGCTGCCATCACCTTCTGACCACACAATGTCAGCTGAAAGAAAAGACAAAAACTAATGTCATCTTATTGTAGCCATTGCTTGTTTGTATCATTACTGCATCACAACAGCCCAAGGTATCAGGTACCTGTTTTTGTAAGGGTCTAATTAAAACCTATGCAGGTCCAGAAAAGGCTCACTCCACTTTTCTCCTTCTCCTCCTCCTGTCATCATCAAGCTTTCTGTGAGATAAAGAAAAGAACTGACTGCTTGACAATGCAGCACCAGTCTTGTCACAGTGCTTGGTCGGCTGTATTCTAAAATAGGCCAGGGAATGACAAGCAGCCACAAAGAAATGCCATGTTTGCTTCTTTATTTAGAATGGCTCAGTTTCAGCTGACATTTTCCATGGGAGGCATGTGGAAGCGAGGCTTATGACTATGAATCAAAGTAATCCAACATCATAATTCCCAATTGTCCAGGTGCATGCTATAACTATGCATGCAGCACAATTACTTAATGTGACGCTAAATCCATAGTTAAAACAAAAACAAATAAATGGACGCAAAGGGCGCCGTGGTTATGAGCAGAGACATATTGCCATCCAGGTCATTAGCTTATCAGCATCCATCTTTAGGCCCATGCAGGGAGCATGTATTGCAGTATTTACATAACTAAAGGGAAAATATGTCAGTAACATTTACTCAGTTGTAATCGGTGTGTACGCGATTTCTCCCATTACCCGCAAAGACTCATTGAAGTCACAGGTTTTTATTCTCATGTTCACGCAAGCTCTCCCGCACCCCGCTGCATGATCCGACTCACCACCACATCCCTGCGACATGTCAAATCCAGCTCCTGGCTTCCTCTGAGGGTCGACGGGCCGCTACCGTCGCTACAGCGACGCGATGGATCAGAAGATTCCGCTTTTTTTTAATGATCCCGGTCGATCGTCCTTCTCCTTTTCCTAATCTCCCATCCGACGCCAAATCTATCCGTGGCTGCTCAGAGACCGCTGCAGACGCTTTCACACGCAAGATCATCGCCGCATATCCCCCTGGTGTCAACACAAAACACTCAGACAAGTGCGTTCTGCCTCGGCGAAACACGGCGGTCGCGGAGAGGCGCACCACGGTGACGCGCACAGCGGCACATTTGAAAATGAGAGCCGGTTGTGATTGTGCCAGTGGTAAACATGTGGCCCTGTGCAATGAATGCTAATCGGGACGGAAACAGGATGATTGGCCCGTCACGAGGAAAATGTAAGTGTTCTGTGGTTTCTGTGGGTGTGATCATATCACATATCATAGCATGAATATTAATATTTGTCGTGTATTTTCCTCACAAAAAATCACAGAACACAGGTTCATTAAAAAAAAACTTGCTCATCTTAAAACAACTCTTGGGTACAGAATGATTTTCAGTCATGCATGTCGGCGCATGACACTGTGGACAAAAGACTAAAACTGTCTTTAGTTTTATATCTTTTTAGCAAAGTTAATGATTCATTCATCAAATGGTTTCCTTTTTTTTTCTTTTTTTTTTTTGGTATTTCTTCTTTATTTCTCACACAGCATCAAACCCAGGGGCATTAGTTGTTCTTGCACTTAATGCAGCAGACTAAAATGTCTTTATTCACATGCAGCAGTAGGTTGTCAGATTACAGAACAGAGACAGGACATAAAACATAATATTAAAGTAGTTCCACATAGGTCTACAAATTGCAAACAAAACAAAACAAAACAATAGAGGCTAACCTCCCAGCAAACCTCACGCAGAAAAAGCAAAGCAGAAAACTGTGCAAAACGATGCAATGACACTACCACTGATTGTAGCACAGAGTGAACACACTACTTTCATTGTTTCGAAGCAAAGCGGATTGTGTGTTTTCTCTCTCTTGGGCACAGTCCCACTACTGTACTGTTCCCGTATGAAATACTGTATTATGGTATTGCTCAGATGGTGTAATATGCAGTAACAGTACAGGCTGGTGGTCCAATCAAATATGTTTAATAGAAAAATATGTTTAGAGGAATTTAAAGCTATCATGAGTCCACTTGAGATTATCTTGAACAGAAGTTTCTGTTTTAGTGCAATTTTTGTCTGTAGATGGTGGGAAAAGCCCAATTTTTTTTGCTCATAAATACAGAATAATTTAATCACAGAGTGACAAGCCAGGTGGCTTCTGACCAGTGAAACAGGGATAGCTTAATGTATTTACCAAATCAACACACAGGAAGTTATAAAAAGCACCTTTTATATATAAAAACCTATAATGCGCTGCCTTTTCTATTTCTTTTCTCAGACTCGTAACTGGAATGTTAATATAAGAAGAATGACCTCTATCACAATAAGAACTATTGCGAAAAAATATGGAATGCATCACAAGTTTTTAGTACTCATTTTTCATCAATATAAAAGATTCTTCTCAGACATTCTCCTCTTTTTCAGCTTCTTCAAATAGAAAAAAACTTTCAAAAACCTTAAATTCAAAAAAGCAAAATTCACATGCAGTACTGTAAGCCTTTTGCTTTCCACTCCCTTCAAGTTATGGGATTGTATTTTTCACTTCTCTCTTTCATCACTTTATTGCCCACCCTCTTTATCACTCATCTGCTTTACAAGAACTATTATAATAAAATTAATATCAGATATGAACTCTCTTCACTCTATCTCTCAAGTTTTATTTCATTACTTAAATTATCTGTCCCTCAGCCCTCATCAGTTATCCTCCCTCTTTCCATCTCCCAGCATCTGCCTGTTTTTATTTTTTGTAGTTGCCAAACTGAATGGCGAACCGGTCGCTCACACAGCGAAATGCTGCTGGCTGCACCTCCCAGTAGTTGACAGGGTTAGCAAACAGGCTGATGCCATTATAGAATGTCCTCTTCATCCCAAACCCACGAGGGCAGAAGTCATTCACGCCCACTTGGCCGATGTTGTTGGAATGGAGATAAACCACCTAAAAAGCCACAGTGCCAAAATGTAGAGGGTAAGAAGAACAGAGCATTGTGAGAATCGATAAGAATCAATATGAAATGGAAATTAAAATTATTTGTGCACATTCGACTCACCTGCAGGTATTTCATATCTGGAAGGCCTTGTGGAACACGAGTGAGACGGTTGTTGTCCAGATGTAGCTCTCTCAGCCTGGGCAGGTAGGACAGACTGCCGTTTTCTATGTTACGGATATGGTTAAAACCAAGGCCCAACCTGAAAAATGCAAGGCACAGGGAAAATATTAAAATGGGCCAGTGCATGGCACATTGCACTCAAATGTTTAGCTAGTGTGAGCCAACATAACTGCATAATTCCAGATTAATATCACTTCAAGAAAGTTATATTAAGCAAGGTGAGGAATAGGGCCACATCAGTCTGGCAGTGGCTCTGGGTCTATAAATGCACCGCCATGCCTCAGTAGCAAGAAGGTCCTGGGTGTTAACTGTGTAGCAGCCTCCTGGGAGGAAAAATTAAGCACACGTGGAGGCACCGAAAACTGAGGTTCCTGCTAAGGAAAGCTCCAAAAGCTATAGACTGCCATGGGCCCAACCTAACAGCATTAAAAACACATTTGTATACCTCCATGTAGCAATACCAAGCAACAGTAACAAGAACATGAAGGAACATGAGAAGCTTTAGAAATACCACAGGCTGAGAGAAGAGCTGGAGAGGATGTGGCAGGTGAAGATAACAGTGAGACTGTCCACAGGGTCGATGGGGCATACATGAAATATAATTATATATAATTCTAAAAATTATAAATACATATATGTATGTATGTGAATTATTTGACATATAATTTTTGTGGTTTTGTAAAACATCGGTAAAGTTTTCACACTTTACATGCCACAGGATGGGAACCAGCTTATCTTGAATGGGAAAGAACTCTCAAAGCAGCTTTGCTCCCCTGCTACTTTCATGTCAATGTAATTTGTATTATTACCCCTAAGGGGCACTGCTGACTGGGAATGCGATGCATCAGGGTGCTGTGGTTAGAAATGAGTCTGGTGTGTAAGTGCGAAGGTGACCTGTAGAGGTTTTTGTAGCGGCTCAGGTCCTCTAGTTCCACAGCCTGGATCTGATTGTGGTCCAGATGAAGTTCATTGAGACTCTCTGGGAGATCTAAAGTGCAGATAACATAAATATAAGCCTTCACTTCAGTGTGAGGACTGATTTTGTCTTACTGCTAGTTAAAAATCTAAATGGAAAACATTTTAAGAAATGCATTTTTGTCACCTTTTTAGAGTTGGATGTGACAGTTGATATAACTCTTATGAGCATTAAATATTAATACAAATACAAAACATAAAGCTACAGTCAGATGTAGTTTACAATAATGACGACAAACAGGGGTATACGGCTAACCCGGCTCTGTCCAAAGGTGAAACAACACCTCTGAAGTTCATTAACAGACATTTTAATCTCCTTCAATAGATGGGTTGTTACCTTTTGGCACCCCGGTTAGTTTGGCTTCTGATATACGCAGATAATTCAGTTTCAGTCCCTTAAAAGCTCCAGGTTCAAAGCCACTGTTCTGGAGGGGGTTTGCTCCCATTTCTGCAACAAAAAAGGAGTTTTTGTGACATGAAATAAAATACACTGCCTTTAATCTTAAAAATCCAATGTCAGTGCAACACAGTGGCAAAGCACTACAGAATATATTCTAGATGTTGGCGTCATCAACATTTCTAACCTATGCAGTTCATGTTGCTCAGTCCTGCGAATGCTCCAGCTGGGACCTTCTTGATGCGGTTCTCGTGGATCCTTATCTCGACCAGAGAGGCGGGCAAGTTTTTGGGGATAGTGGTCAGGAGATTCTTGGAGAAGTAGAGCTTCTGCATGTGCTTCAAAGGGACAAATGCTCTGGGGTGGACTTTCGAAATGAGGTTATTCCTCAGAGACAGACCCTGAAAAAAAGCAGCAACCGAGGTTGGCAAAAATTCAACTCCCATTTGTCCTTTTTGTGCCATTTGCTCCTATTAGAAGTGTGTCTGAGTGAATTAAAACAAATCCAGAAAACAGGCCATCAGATAGAAGACTTCCCACTTACACTGGCTGAAAGATGGAGGCAGATGAAGTTTGATGTAAACAGAACTCAATAGAGATGGCATTGTTTAATTTCATGTCAGCAGTTTCCTAAACTGCCAGACTTAATATTTCTCTTGGTCAGAGCTCCTGAATATGGGTCAGCAGTAAGCAAAGCCTCATTGCTGGGAGAGTTTGAATACTCCCATTTGGCTTCAGGCTCAAACTTTAGCACAATTAAAGCTCTCATAGTGAAGGAAAGTAAGGAAATTAACCTTTAAATCCCAGAGAAATGGGCGTCTTAATTATATTTCTCACTACTGAAGCCAATACAAACTGAGATGTCTGAGTTGCACATCCCCGAGAAGTGCTGATGCTCATGAATGTAACCGAAACAAATCACAGTGAAAACATAAGCAATTTAATACAGAATCAAAATGTTTTTTTTATGAATACAGCTGAATATTCTAAAAGTTGATGCCTTTAATGAAAAAAACGGATAGCCAGCAAGCTACTGTACAATCCCATGGTAAATAAATAAATTAAAAAACTCATTACCAATGTGAGCGTAATTATGTTGCATCAAATGCCACTACAGCTTAGTAAAATATTTGAGTGGCAAGAGAATTAATTAGAGTTGTGCTCATTTGTATGTTTATGTTTAGACTTAAATTCTTGGTCATTTGTGTTTTGTGTGACCGGACCCGTTGATTAGTGAGCTTCAGTGCGGTTTAAAAAATATTAAATACAGCAGTGTCTCTTTTATTGTGAACGAGTAGGAGAATTTTGATAAAAACTGACATATTGTACAGTGTTTCTGTCTCTTACATATAAGTTAGTAAGGCCTTTGAAGTCGTCCTCTTTGATCTCAGTGATACGGTTGTTCTGCAGGTCCAGGAACTTGGTGTCTCGGGGAATATTCATTGGGACCTCGGTCAAACCTGAAGACAAGTCCAGTAAAAACACGGAAGGGTATTATCCTCTGTTAAATGCTCCCATGGGTGACTACAAACCAACACCCTAAAAGCCAGTTTGCTTTAAACTGGGAAGCTGTAAGGCTATTTAAGCCAGACACAGACTGTGGAAAATAAATAGACAGTGTGTGTTTTAAAGGCTGAAGAATTAACCCAATCACGCTCCCACACAGCGTCAAATGAGTACCTTGGTGCTCCTTGTCTATTATTTTAATGAAAGATGGACATAGACACGACCATGTAGGTCACACACACACACACACACGTCAGCATGGCACATATAGCTACCATTATTGGTTTGTCACTGAGAGGGACAAGCATACACACTCTCACACACAGAAACACAAATTTCCCTCCCACCAGATGGGGACACCAGATGTTTTCCATCTGGTGTCCAACTTGACAGAAGTCACAGAGGATGTGATTTA
>VOQJ01012455.1:0-12848 GCA_015052665.1 Apistogramma diplotaenia
CCTTTCCACCCCCCAGGAGAGGGGGGGGGAGGGGCAACCCCCCCCCCCCCCCCCAAAAAAAAAAAAAAAAACAGGAGCAAACAAGGCTGCTAGACAGCCATCAGGCCCTCTAGGTGTTTTCCTGACCATTGAAGGAATTGCATTCATTCCCAATCAAATCGTGCCTTAATTTGATGATATTTACACACTGTCATTACGGAGACCTAAAACCAGATTATGTGTCTGGGGTTATTGAATCAGACATGCCGTTGTTCTTGCTTCGAGCCTGTCTGGCACGAAGCCGGTGGCAGATACTCAAGATCGGATTTTGTGCGAGAGTGCTAGTCAGGTGAGGCTTCAGACAGAGCTCACATCTTTGTGTAATTGCAGTGCTAAAACAGTATTTGTTGCTCTTATAATAATACTGAAAAGGCTTCGGTGATTGCATAATGCCCTTAAAATTTAATGCGGTGCTACTCACATTCATATTTTCTCAATATTCAGTATTTCTCTCTGTTTTTTTTTTTTAAATGGGAATTTCCTCTTGATTCTGCACGGCCAAAAAAAAAAAAAAAAGGCAACTGTGCAAACTATGAAAGCAACCCCTAGAGTGGTGTTATGTCATCAAGTTTGCATGAGACATGTGAGCTTTTACCTTACTTGACCTCCTCGATAGCTGCTACTGAGGTGGATGGAGAGCCGAAGCAAAGGATGAAAATAGTGAGAGAAGGATTTTGCAGAAGGAAAGAGAGATAGAGGACGGTGAAACGGATACAGCGAGGGAGGAGGGGAGGAAGGACAAAGAAAAAGTCAGACACAGACAGAGATAAAGAGAGGAGGAGCTGGGAGTAAGTAACATGGAGAGAGATGGAAAATGATGTGTCAGCAGTGAGCGCCGGAGAGGTGTAAGTTAGGACGTGAGGAGACGTTTCACTCCGCCCCTCTCCCAGTATTGCCTCCTCCGTCTCCTCCTCTTTTCTCTCAAAGTTAAAAACTTAGACTTGGCATGGGAGATATAAAAGAAGACTGCAGAGAGTGGGCATCTGTACAAGGGGAATAATCCAGCCCATGCTTAATTTCTTTTGGCACAGCCTGCCTCGGGGGACACAAGTTTTCGGTCGGCTGTAGCTCATTAGACGACTAACTGGCTCACAGCCCTTACTACAGAGCTAGCATTCTGAAGTCATCAACAAATCAGACGCTATTCTCTGATTGTGAAGGGTCTGGTTTTCTCTTTACCCGAGTCAGATAGGTCACTGTTAGGTAGGGTTTTTTTTAACATTACTGGGCCTCGGCACAGTTATCCTTTTGAAGTCTACGTTTTAGATTTACATTTACACCATCTGTTTGGAATCTATTGGCCACATGGGCCTTTCACTGTCCAAATCTGTTCACTTACAGTTCTCCTCAAGAGGACTAATATTCATTCCACTTAATGTTGTCATATCTACCAGAAGGCACTGCCAACTGTACACTATAAAGTTTATAACCATGATCCTGTGAAATATATATTAATATTAAATTAGGTGTTGAGAACTCTCTGGTTGCAAGTTTGCCAAAAAAAACAACCTTCAGTTCATTCTTAACTCATAGCATACTGTATATATTAAAATGACTACCTATTTTTAAATTATTATTCATATGTATTTATTTATTATATTATTACATATTTATTATTACATACTTGTAATATTAAGACCTCCACCTGCTCCTGAATGCACATATATCAAATGTATTGCATTAAAAACACAAGGCACTTACATAATCCCAAATAGCAATCAGTACGTGAATTCCATTGTGCCAAAGCAGGCATTTGCTGATTACTAGGAAACATATAAGCCAATCATGCTGTTAGATTAAAGCTTAAGTTCACGACACAGTTTGTACTGTGTGGCAACAGACATATCTATTCATAGTACAGTTGTCCTTATCATTTTTCTTTACTTATCGTGTCAGTGGTGTGAATTAGCGAGACGTTTGTTCAAGTGCTTTGGTGGGATGAGCCATCAAAGCACCACGAGATGCTGCGTCGGCAGTCGGGATTGAGCTGTTAATTCAATCAGAATGTTGTGTGTTTGTGCATATGTAGAACAAGCATAAGCTGCAGGAGAAATTTTAAAAAAAACTGTTCCAATGGCTGTTGACATTACAGCTATAGCTCTATCACTGTTCATTTAGATAGCCCCAAAATGCCTGCTGGCTGCTGGTGGCAAAGCTTTCTTTCAGAATACAGAGAGCAGCCACAACAGATAAGCATTTCTCACCAAAGCATGAAGTGCGCTCTACCTGCTGCTGCTGCTGCTGCCATTCACAGATCAGAACTACACCACTCAATAACTGAGTGCCAAAATGATGCTAAAACACAGCAATACTGCAACTTAAGCTCAAATGAGTTTACTTGGGTGGGTCACCCAGATACATTAGCATCATTTTTATTCATTTGAGAAAATGATGCCCCCTGTCACAGACAGTCACTGTGACAATTTAGAATCAAGGGAAAAAAATGGCCCCAGTCACACAGACCTATGACTGATCTGCAATTAGAAGATGAACACTTGTGGCAATAATCTGTATTGCGAGTGGCTGCACAAGTTTTACTTTAAAGGCAAACCTTCTCCATTAACGGTCTGCACCGCACTTTCCCAAGATGTACTACCACACGGCTAGTAGTCACTAGGGCTGCAACAATTCATCGACATAATTGAGGACATTACAAACATACAAAAATGAGTAGACGTTGAATTTTCATGTTGATGCATCATATTCGACATGATTTTGTAACTGCAATACGATACAGGAAGATAAGGGGGCAGTATTGCATCCACTTTCTGCTAATAATAATTCTAACAAAGAAAAAAGTAACAATGGTGGAACAGAGTGGAGGGTGGAGAAAATCAAGACAGACTGTCAAAGCTGTGGGAGCATTTCACAGAAAACCAGAATAAAGTTGAATGCAGACGGTGCAAAGCAGTGTTTTCCTTCCACAGCAGCATCAGTGCAATAAGTGAGCGTTTAAAACGCCGGCACCCTGGAGCTGTGACGTCAGCTCTGAGTTAGTGCATCGCATTGATAACCTGTTAATATTTGTGCAGTAACGTTTCTGTCAGTTTACCTGTAGGAAACGAGTTCTCAGGGATGATGTTTGCTAAGCGGCAGCATTTCAGTTGTGTTAGCTAACGAGTGAAGGACAATAGGAGCAGCTACACTGCCTCCTATTTTTTTTCCTTGCAATAATATTTGTGTTCATTCTGAAATCATAAACCTCTACATGAACTGAATCATCTGTGATGTTTTCAGTCATTTTGGACAGAAAAATAGTTTTTGCTTTATATTTTCATTTAAAAATAAAAAAAAATGCATTAATTTTAATATGAATTGTTTATTTCATATTTATTGTGATGGTCACACTAATATTAAAAATACACGATTAGCTTCAAACTTGTATTTTTATGGGTCATTATTTTAATTGTGAGAAGGGACAAACAGGTGATATTCACAGGTGGGCAGCCCTGAACAGGCAAAATTGAAATAATCATTGACTAATGGACTAACAAAAATAACTGTCAAAAATAATCTTTAGTTGCAGCCCCAGTCATCAGTTAGTATTTCAAACATGAAAAACTACAAGTAACAGTGGCAATCTGCTAGCAACCAAATCTATCACCAGGAGGTGTTTGGTGCAGCACCTTATTTGTATCCAATTTCACTCATTGAGAGCCAGCAACCTCCAGGAACCATTACGAACCAGACAGGGGAAAACACATTTTTCCCTAGCAACCACTGGTTGTATCGCATCCAATGTGGCGGGCAACTCCAGAGCAACGTGCGCATGACGTCATGTGAGAAACCTCATTACCATTCAGCAGTTTCTTCAGACAGGATCTCATGGCGCAGTCTTGGACTGCAGTTGGCAAAGACGGCCCTTCTTCTGCAAATGAGATCTGCAGCGGAGATCCATTGTGAGCTCCTGGGCCACTTTAACTTGAACCCGATGCAGGTGGAAAGCTGATTCATGTGCCAGTGCTGCAGAGCAGAACAGGGAGCATACGATCCGCTGCAGTCAAAGCCAGTAAAGTTGGAGTCCGTCCACATGACTTTATTTTTTAATAATACACAAATAGAAACTCAATCTGTCGAACACTGAAAGCTGCACCATTAACACTAGTGAACTTTGAACTGCACAAACAATGCTGGCCTTTTAGTTCACCTCAATATGGGGCCTGTCTACAAGGTGCCACGCTTTAATAAAAATACAGTACAGTAATAATATTTAATAACTTCACTCTTTCACTGTGCTGTCACCAGATTACCAGTGCATAGGTAAGTGGTGGCTGCAAATTATCCAGTTTATCTTTTAGAGAATGGCAGCTTTTGTTAGACTCACACCGTCATTTACTGTATTTACCATCACATCTGATATGTTTTTGTGTGATAAATAAATACAGAGGAGGAGTAACGGCTTACGAAGCTTACGGGTTTGGCAGCTGTAGTTATTATTATTGACTGAACTGTCATGCAAACCTGCTGCAAATTTCTTGAAGTTAATTCTCCACATTATGGATTACTCCCGCAGAAAACAACCTTCTGACACAAAACAGTGCTTTGTAAATATGTGCCATCGTTGCTAATGAAATGTGGAAATAGCTGAATGCACTCATATGTCCTTCTTTCCTGCTTTCACTCCTCTAAAGACAAGTTTGTTGATACAAGACAGCTGCACCCAATAAACGACTCCATGTGGCGCACATTTGAAGCGTTCAGCGCCAACTTATTATTCACATGTCATCAGTGGCTTGGCATGTCTGCCTGTAGCTCGCTAGCTGTTCTTACTGTTCCTCTTTTTGAACTTTACGTTTACATGAGACACGAGGCATTAGTCAACCTTGCTACGCCCTCATTTAGCTGTAAAATACGACCGGGTCGTGGTTTCCACGGTGCTCGTGTCAATCCGAAAAACTCACTCTGTCTCACTCTGCCTCCTCAAAGGAAGAGGTCGCCTAAGGACACGTCTTGCCCAGTTTCTGTTTTGACTGTCAGCTCTGCTGTCCAATCACATTGCTCAGCTCAGCCTGGGGGCAGGAGGGAGGGGAGTGGGGGGGTGTTAAAGGCCTCCCTGCAGTGCCTCTGTGAATGTTTCAGGTTGTGTGTGCAAAAGCTCATGTAACAACGGCTGGAGACAGAAGTGTTGACCTGATCTTAGCGCGCCAACACATTTTCCACATCAGACATCCTTTAATCAGTAGCTCCATAACAAAAACACAATCAGAGCCACAAACGGTGAAGGCATTCAGGTGTACGACTCTGGGTAAAAATTAAATCAGCACAGCCTACTCGTAGATATGTCTGCCACCCCTGTTAGAGAGTGTAAAGCAGTGGAGATGTATTTAGGCATCCATACACATACACAACATATCAGTGATGCAAATGATTATTTCAGAACAGTGTGCTTGGATAAGATGGCATACATTATAGAACTATATTATAATATTAAGTGACTGTTTTTACAGTTTTCTAATGAATGATTTGTTTCAGCAAAGAAAAACAACATACACAACACTGTCCTATAAAGCCTCTTGTTGCAGTAACAAGTACACCATATGTTTTGGTGCTTGTGTGATGATATAACTCGCAGTACTTCCTCCATGCCTTCAGTTCCTCTGGCCTGGGCTGACCTGCATGTCTCCCCAGCGGATATAATCTGACCTCCATCTCTTCCTGCTCCCCGGTGATACCTTTGTTCTATGACTTCAATGTGGGCTACACCTTTTGTGTTCAACCAAATAAGCACCACCAATCTGATGGGCTTTATCACTGTCTTCACTGGTAATTGTTTTTTTTGTTTTTTTTAAAAGATTCAGCACTAAGGGAGTGGCGTTACATCATGAAGTGCTGTTGTAAATATGCTTGCCATGCCAGCTCTTACTCTGTTCATTAAAAACAGGCACACCAGCAGAATTGTGCAGAATTGATATTTTCTTTAACCTTTGGAGAAGTATTCAGGATAGTTACAGTATCAATATGCAGAAAATTATTTCTGAAACATACCTTAGATGAGTAAGGCGGTAGAGAAAGTTTTAGCATCGTTCTGTTCCAAGAACAAAATGCCTAAAATCAGTGAGCAGTTGCCCTCTAAGATTTACATTTAGTAGTTTTAAATAATAACTGGCTGAAGTGTACATTGTACAATTCCAAATACCACATTAAGTACCAAATAATAACTTAAAGCATGACAAAGGAAGGGGGGGGGGGGTCTTGGCACTTGTAGTGCATCATTATAAAAGACGACACATTAGTAAACAAAATAACAGCTTCTATTTACATCATAATATAACTTCTGCAGCCTCTTTTTATGACGATCCAGACGGGAAAACTTAATTGTGTAAAGTCTCATCCAACACAGCTGTTTGTGCGTTGTCCAAAGAACTGGAGTAGCGGTGCCATTGCAAGGCAGTGATTTGCATACTGCTGGCCCAGTGGTGACAACAATTACATCTCTGTTTTTCGGTTGTTTGCTATTTTTGCGTCAGTGTAATTACAGGTTGCATAAATACCAATGAATGATGATCACAGAATTGACCAAACGCTTTGCGAGTGATTAAATTACTCTCATCCATGATCACATTCTTTCGTTTATATGCCGTCTCAGGTCTACAGTAGCTGTGCGCAATGAAGAAACATGCATCCACTGCCAAGTGTACTTCACAGAGGCACAGCGCTATTATTGATGTGTGTCTGCAGCTGTATTTGAGAGGCTATTTTCACAAAGAGAGGTCTGACCACTTGTGTTTATTGGCTATTTAAATATGTCAGGTTAAAGGCTGTATTTTAGCAGAGGCCTGAAGTCTGTTGAGTTTTCTCTTTAGAGAGATGTATTGCATGTAACCTAGTGGCCAGAGGGCCGTAGGTCAATTGGAAATAATATTTTCGACTGAAAATAATTTCCTAATATTCATTGCTCCATTTTTTAAAGTGAGTTTTCCCTTGATTGTGCATGAATCAGAAGGAAATATGTTGTGCGTGTACATGAGCGCACGCACGGTGCATAAATAAATTCTCTTGCTTTCACACACACACACACACACGGAGTTGCACATATATCCACCATTGGAGAACGACTTTGGCTGTCTCTTAAACCGTATTTCACTCTAACAATTATTAACAAGATTCACAGGAATGAGCAAAACAGTTGACATGAGGACTCCAGAGTTTTCAGAACTGCCTTTCGGTCTGGCCTACCCAAGTGCGAATGTGTGATTGTGTATACTGTATGTGTGTGTATGCATTTGTTTGTGTGCGTGTGTCCGTGTGTGTGTGTGTGTACGTGCACGGGTGGGTGGGGGGGGTGGGAGCGAAGGGGATGGCTGCGTTGTGTTTCCTGTGTCGCAGTTTACTGTTTTTTAGAGCAAGAAAAATGGGCTTATGTAACGGTCATGTGATTTAGCCAGAAATAGTGGTGGGGCTACAGCTGCTGCCTCTCCTCCTGCAGCTCGGTTCCTTGGCTTTTGGCAGCAGCCAGACAGACACACTGCGCACTACTCCTGCTAGCTCAGAAAACAACTTCTACTCAGTCCTACACACAAATACAAATACTGTACTGTAGATGCAACAAAGGCAACGCGCAGGATGTAGTCGCTGGAGAAAAGTGCTCGTAAACGCCACCCGACGAGCTTTTATACTAAAAAACATTGCAGTTCTATGCCAGAAATTGTGCATACTGTACTTCTAAAAAACAAACAACTGAAAGCAAACATGCAGGGAAAACAGCAAGTATTATGCACAGACATGCAAATATCTGCATGTATGCATTTGTAGGATGGACACATAATGCTTGAGGGGGGCTAAGCCTTATACTTAGGTCACTAAGGTCACAACACCACACTGTACCACTCCATCTGGGTTGGGTTGTGATTTTTGTGTGTGTGTGTGTGTGTGTCTGTTTACTTCTTTGTGGAGCAGATACAAGATTTGCATTATTTTTTGAAACTGCCAAGTAGAGCAGCTTTGGCTGTATGTGCATGTGTGCGCATGTGAGATAGTGAGAGTGAATGACTGTATGTGTGCATGTGCATGAGGCTGTCTGTGTGTGGGCGTATGGCGCTCTGAGGCTGGCGGACGTGTGGAAAAGGAGGGATGGAGACGCAGGCGTAGCGAAGGAGAAGAGTGGAGGAGGAGAGGAGCTGTACAGTGAAGAGCTAGTGGAGCGGAAGGAAGCTCTCTGAAATGGGAGATCATTGGGTTTAGCTCAGGGCTAGGCAGGAGGCAGGAGGGATTCTCGCCATGTTAGCATCACTGTCAGGAATAGTCTAGCTGCAGTCAGTGTCCTGGCTCCAGCGAATTCTAAAACCCTCGTGCTATTTATTGTATAATGCACTATTAGTCATACGCTGTAGAAGGTGAGAGCGGAATAATCACTATTTCAATCAAAATCACGAAATCTGATATCACCACACATTTTTTTTACAGCTTACCTTGATGACCTACATTTTTTTTCCCACCACGACTTTGAAAATATCACCATTACTCTATGTCAAGCTGCAGGATTGTCATCATCAAACTGACAGAGTCTTGTCTTCCTGCAGGTCAGCACAACTACCTGTGCGCCGGGAGAAATGACTGCATCATTGACAAGATCCGTAGGAAAAACTGTCCGGCGTGTCGTGTACGGAAGTGTCTCCAGGCTGGGATGAACCTAGGAGGTAAGGAGTCACATCCTCATTACACATTTGCCTGGTCACTTGTCTCAGATGTGGCATTTAAGGCATTTAAGTCAGCCTCTCTCTGCTTCACAGAAATGATAAGTGTAGGTCTGGTTGTAGTCACAGGAGGCCCTGGGATGCTGAGTCAGAGGATGTTTGTGTTTATATTGTATATCTGAATATAATATGCATAATGCATCTACAGCAGGTGTAGCTCCACAGTACTATATACAGTGCCAACTAAAAAAAAAAAAACACAGACAACTTGCAGCATTGTGTTATTAGGGAGGATGACACTGTATTTTAGAGGGAAAATTGGTGGGGTTTTTCATGTGTAATGCATTAATTTTTTTTGCCACTGGCAGATTCCAATTCAGGGTCACGGTGGTATACTCCAAGCTAAAAGCACACTTGATAGATTTTCACTCCATTAGAGAGATTGAAATTACAAATGGTTTTCAATGCTACGCTCCCAAAGGAAAGTGAATTTCACCATGAATGTAAACACATAAAAAACCCTCAATTGTACAGACAAATTTTTCTGATTTAATTAATTTACTACAAAATAAAATACGAGTATAAAGGCATATTTGCTCAGGGAAGCTTCGGCACTTTGGTCACACTCTGTGGCCTTTATACAGTTTGTGACAGGTGAGGTTTGTAAAACAAAATAATATTTTACTGAAGCCATATAAAACAAATTCGAGCTTTAAATGACATTATTCTTATGTTTTGTAGGGATTTCTATAATAGCATACCTGTTGATGTTATTAAAAAAACATTAGCCCTCAGAATTACAGTATGAGAATAGGCACTTGAAATGAACTCCTCAGAATACGGGCCTAACCTTTCAAATGAGAGTGCAAGCTATTTTGGTCCAGGGCCTATGATTTTAAAGGGTACATCCAATATTTGGGGCAAAGTTTATCCAGGAAGCCGGCCAACCAACTGACAGTATAACAAAACACACATAAACAGACCCTGATTAGGAAAATCAATTTCAGAAAAGGGTTTTAAGATCCATTTTCTGCCCTATAAACTTCTGGAAGCCCCCTTTTCCATGGACAATTTGATTTGCCTTTATATATTTCAGACAACAAAAGAATATGAAATGGATGTAATGCTGAGCTGCTACAGAATTAGAGGCACGGAGCCCAATTTGTTTTGGTGGACATTATAATGGCCTGAAAGCAGACACAGTGCTCAGTGCTCGTGAAGAACTGGGTGCGCGGGGGTCTATAGGTGGATGCAGGGCTGAAGATGGGCCTTCAGCAGTTTTCCAAGCAGCAAGAGAGAAGCCGCTGCGCTATAAAGTGTCACTCATTCAGTCACATTAAACACTACCACTTCCCTCATGTATACACCAAGCCTCAGCACAGATGGGACCAGAGAGTGCCACCAAAAACAGTAGTCTGATTACAGCCACCTCATGGTTACCCTCTGACAGTGCACCTCCAGTAAGTAGCCACAAGCAACACTTTCAAACAGTGTATCAGCAAACAGCTACTAACTTAAGCACACATAGGTTGAGTTACCATAAACAGCAAACAGTTAATTAGCAAACAGTCAATAACTTAAGCATACATTGTTGGAACAGCTTGAACAGTGTGTGTCTTCTTTCCATAATGCTATAAGGTGTTGAAAAGCATCATATGAGCATGAGTCACGAATAGAAATTTAAGGTTGTCAGCGAGTGTATTTCTGAGTAGCAGCAGTATAATCCATTGGAGAAGGCATCAGATGTTTATGCCTAATTATACAGTGAAGACCAGTAAAGATTGGAAGATTGGAAAATAGCTTCATGCTTTGAAAAGTGTAAAGAGACTATTTTTTATATTCCTACTGCCACAGTAGCATCACTTACAGTACCTTAGACACGGGCCGACCTGGAGGTCACCTGGCTTCACTTAGGCTAACAGTGGTTGTCTTCACATTATTAAGCTCCTTATCAGCTGACTCTTTCTACTAGGAACATGTTCACACGTGAAAGAGGTGGAGTTGTTGATTAAAGGGTCATGGGTGAAATATAATTTGCAATCATGTAGCGATTCCGGCAGATAAAATGAACCCCAGATGGATAACTCCCTTAATCATGCTCTGTTGTATAGGCCCCAGGGAGTTGGTCAGCCTATAGCTACAGTCAGTGCAACAGTAACATTCACTGTAATAAATAATGAATTAAAGAACTTTAAGGAAAAGCAGTGTTCAAGCTGCATAAACTGTAGTTAGTTGATGTAAATTACAGCAACCTGGCGAGAGAAGCCAGACTTGGTAATCGTATCACCTGTGCAACGTTACAACAAAGGGGAATCACAAGTGAAACCAGAGCCATTTAACTCACAGACATTTGTTTGTTAGCTAACAGCTTTGTACTGGTCCACAGTGCAGAGTTTTACACGTTTGCCTAATAAGGGAGAGATCGCTGGTTTGATCCAGGGAGGAGACTCAAATCCTTTTCAGGTTGTATCAAAGAAGGATGGCAATCGGTCAAATCAAACATGTGGGGAACTACCCACTGTAGTGTCCCCATGCAAATAAGCGAACTGTGGAAAGTTGCTTTAAAGTAGCAACAACTTTGTGAACCAGGAAAATAATTACAAGAGGTCAAGAAAGGACCAGGATTAAAGAAAGAGACCTAATATGAACTGGAACACTGTAAACACTCAATAATTTACAATGGTGCTTGTAAATATTACACTGCACGCATTGATTAAAAAAAAATTGTGCTATAACACAAAACAGTTACAAATACAGGCTCTATGAAGCTGGTGTTTTTATGTTAGATATTATTTTAAAAAAGCATGCAAATTCTTTATGCGTAGCGGCGAGGGGAAAGTGTCAGTAACAACCTTACGTTCTAACAAAAGGTACTGTAAGGTGCAAGGATGAAGGTGTCTGCTGAAATGTTAGAAGCAGCAGTGTTGGTATCTGACGCAATTTAGCAGCATGGGAGGATAGACAGAAATTTATAGGTTCAAGTAGATAACCCGGTCCCACTCAATCTATCACGCACAACACTCACACTACCCTCAAATCTAGACTAAGCTCAGCACAAACAAGACCAGACGGCGGCACCTTCAAAGAACAAAAAATAAAACCGATACAGTGTCTGACGCCAGTTGCTTGTTACGGTTATGGTTACCCTGTTTAAAATGCATTTCAGGCAATTAGCCACAGGCATTAGTTTTATAGCCAGCGATGTTAGCGTATGCAAATATACAAACATGTAAGTTTTAGAGCAAACGGTTATCACCTTTAGCATACATAGGTGCAGGAAAACTAGCTTGAAGTAACAGCATGAAGCTGTATCAGAGACATCCAACAAGTCAATTCAGAGACTAAAAAAATAATAATAATTAACTGCTAACATTAGCAAACAATGTATTTTTCTCCAAGGCACACACAGGTGTAAAGCTGGTAGCTTAGCTTTTTTTAATGCTATATTAGTAGTTGCAGAGTTTAAATTAGCACACCAATAGCAGAGGGAGGTAAATACATTACACTCTGTTAAATGTGTCTGTATTTTAATAACCTGGGTACAAAAAAGAGGCCTAATATGAATTGGAACACTGTAAACACTCAATAATTTACAATGGTGCTTGTAAATATGACACTGCATGCATTGATAAAAAAAAAATTGTGTGCTATAACACAAAGCAGTTACAAATAATGATAAGAAATGCAGGCTCTATGAACCTGGTGTTTTTATGTTAAATATTATTTTAAAAAAAGCATGAAAATTCTTTATGCGTAGCAGCGAGGGGAAAGTGTCAGTAACAACCTCGCGTTCTAACAAAAGGTACTGTAAGTGCAAGGATGAAGGTGTCTGCTGAAATGTTGGAAGCGGCAGTGTCGGTATCTGACACAATTTAGGACCACGGGAGAATAGACAGAAATTTATAGCTGCTTGTTATGGTTATTGTTACCCTGTTAGAATGCATTTCAGGCAAATAGCCAGAGGCAATAGTTTTATAGCCAGCGATATTAGTGTATGCAAATATACAAACATGTAAGTTTAAGTGCAAACGGTTATCCCCTTAAGCATACATACGTTAGAAAAAGCACATTTTCTTTGTGCTGTGCAGTGAGGTGTTTAAAGGCATCAAATAAGTCTAAAATTTATTTAAGCTTCCCAAATGAGTAGTACCAATGTATACCTAATTCTGCTGCGAT
>VOQJ01012456.1:8449-25462 GCA_015052665.1 Apistogramma diplotaenia
CCCCCCCCCAAATCGGGGGCCAAACCCAGCCAAAAATAAAAATAGGATTTGAATCTTCCCTGTTTTCGCATTTTTTTTTTTTTTAAAGTTTTGCATTTTTGTATCCAAGGGTTCGCTGACTTCACCGACAAGGACCTACACGTTTAATACAGGAAGCTACTGAACTAGTGGTGTTCACAACAGAAGTAAAGCTGATACAATTTAAAGCCATTTCACTGCAAATGACTGTACTCACAGTCATTAATATACTGTTTTCATGCTCTGTGAATGTCTTAAGTTAATTTTGTTTGCACACCCAGTGAAAGGTGGGATGAAGAAATTACCTGTTTTATGAGCTGCTTCTCGGACGTTTGTGGACTGCCGTCTCTCTGCATCCTTTTAGAATGGAAGTGCAAAACACAGAATAGTCATAATAGGGAATAGGGGAAAACAAAAACACCACATTACCCCTTGAGCAAAAGTAAAAACAAAAATGTGACTTTTTGATATGAGAAACTTCAATAAAATTTGGCAGCTGCACCGTGTTGATCGCACACCCATGTGCTGGCAACGTTGGAGGAACGAGACAGCAAACTATTGCACAGTGGTAACACTGGCTATGATTAATATCAGTGGATGAAATAGCTGGGAAAGACAAAATATTTGAACTAAGAGAGACTTGCTTACCTTTCTTACAGGTCTGACTCCCCCCGATGTGAGGGCCTGGGAGGGCCCTGGACGAGATTTAGGAGGCAGCTTCTGGTCGGGTATGTCGCTCTTTACTGGAGCTTCTGGTTTGGGTGCATTCACTGGCTCAGGCCCCACCTTCTTGGTTTCTTCCTCGCAGCACTTCAAGCACACGTACATCTGGTCCTCTTCCTCCATTTCACGCACTTTTGACAGGTCAAGACCAACACAATCACCGTGGAACCAGTCGTCACAGCGACCACAGCCTACCATAAACCTGAGGGGAAAAAACAAGTATTTTTAAAGGCGTGTTTTCATCTCAGCATTGTGACACAAGTGGAATATGACATACAAAAATTCAAACAGCAGCTCGGTGATTAAACTTTATATTACATTTAAGTTGAGGAGCAACACTTACATGTTATTGTGGTGCTTTTTGCATAGACCACAACAGTTGTTTCCATCCCATGCGGTCTCGCTATTAGCAAGTTGCTCATCCACGGTGTCCTTCTTCACAACGGGCGCGTTATCTGGAATGAACAGCTGCGGCTCTTCTACAGAGATGCTTCTTGCATTTTTACTTTTTTGTCTCTGAAGAATCTTTTCCAGCTTTTTCATTTTGGACTTTTCCTGCCCTCCTTCTTCAGGTGTTTTTAAAGAGTTTGCCACATGACTCTGCAGGGGAGGAGTCTCACTTTTGGAGCTGTTGTGTGGTGTACTACATTTGGCTGGTCCCTGCTGATCATCAGCACGGCTGCCAGATGACGGGATTTTCTTCCCCACGGCAGAAGGAGAACTTGGTAATTTTGGCTTCACTTTAGTGTCTCCTGTGCCCTGTATCTTTTGTATTTTAGTAGCATGCTCACTTTGAATGTTTTCTGCAGGTCTTTTTAAAGGTGCAACATCTTGCTTTTCCTTACCAGGCTTCGTTTTGTGCAGCTCTCCTTTAGGGATGACTTTGGAAGGCGTGTTTTGGGTGATTTTATGGTCCTTAATTGCACTGCTTGTTTTACATGAAACCAAGTCCTTATTCTTTAACGATGAAGGCCCTTGTTTAGACTTGGGCATTAATTTAGACACATTCTGTTGCTTTTCCTTGCTTTCTGTCTTATTACAAACAGCAGCTGTGTCATTCTCTTTGCTCTGTGGCTGTTTGATAACATCATTTCCTTTGCTGACTGCCTTCTGCTTTTCTGGAAGGCTCTGATTACCGAGTTTTGTCTCTTCTGTGCCTGTAATTGATGTCCCATTTGTGGTCTGCACGTCATTTGGGTTTACGTATGGGCCCAGCCCAACAGTTGCCTCATCAGCTGCGCTCTTCTGATTTGCATCCATCACTTCCACATTCTCCGCTGTGGGATTCTGTACACTGACTGCATCATCTGGCAAAACTGTGAAACCAACTTCGCCACCATAAGAAAAAGCATCATCAAAGCATGCAGACTGGTTGGGATCAACATTCTGCGTGTACGAAGGTCCTGGTAGCAACTCGATCTTGAAACCTCCAATTGTGACGGTCAGTCGTCTCAACACAACTGTAGGATTCAGCCAAAGTCCACCTTCAAGATCATTAATGTTAACACGGCCTCCAAGACTTAATTCTCTCTTTAGTTGGGTGCCTGTGACTCCCTTCTCAATGAGAAAGGACTTGCGTAGCCTGTTAGCTGGTTTCCTTCCTGGCCGTCCTCGGGTCATGGTGTTGGTGGGCGTATTAGGCTGCTGGCCACCACTATGTTCTGTTTAAACAAACAAAAAGCAAAATGCTAAACAATTTCTAATATAATTTTATATCCGTGGATGTTTCTGTCAAATAGCTTGTTAGTCTTTTAAAGTAAAGGTAAAAAGGACAAAATTGTAATTTATTCTGACTAATCAAAAACACACTGCTGCTCTTTTTTTCCCTCCTATATCAAAGTACTGCAGGTTAGCGCTGGTTAACATGACTGTTTACTTTGCACCCACACACACACACAGATGGACGCAAAAGTCTGTCAGGGCTGCAGCCTGGGTAGTGGCTGGTAGTGTTGTAATGTCTGTGAACCCGTAACCGCCACTATAGATTAACAAAATAAGAAAAAATTATTTAACCAGCTAGCAAGAGCAGCTATGATTATATATTTAGTCAACTAGTTGTGCACATCCCTAAAAAATATTACAGTGCGGAAAGAGGAAGAAGATAAATGAACACATGCTCACCGTTCTCTAAACTGCGTGAATGTTTCTTCTGACTGACATTAGGTGGCTTAACCTGTGCGGTCTCTTCAGCGGTCAGTTCACTAGTGAGGCCCGTGGATGCTGAACCATCGAGACCTGCAAAAGGGAAAAAAAGAAATAAATGTAGTTTCTTCAAGTAATACACAAGTTTAAAAAATTAAAACAGTAGTCCAAAAGAAAGGGCAGTCTGACACATTTACAGTAATACTGAATCATTTTATATTGTTTCTTTAAAGTAAGAAGCTGCTTTCTCCTTTTTTTCATCATTATTCAAACAACACTACTTTAATTTACCTTCAGACACACTAATTGTGACATTTAAATGCAGACAGTGTTCCCTGCTTATCTCCATACAAGACGACCCTCGACAATGTTTGTCTTATGAACCGCCTAAAGAGCTAAAGTCTAACTGAGCAAAACCAGCACAGATAAAGTGCTTTAGAGGTGAAGAAACAGTGTTATACATTAATAGCTTAATAATTAAAAACCTCCACCATCAACTTTTTGGGTAAACTGTGGAAGACTTTATTTTTCCATGCAGCCGCACATTGCAAGTTTTAGTTAACTTTCACTCAAAGTTTGAATCAGTTTGAGTCATTTTGGCCACTTTTTTCTTTTGCCTTCAGACATACTTGTAGAGCCAGCAATCTGAAAAGCAGGGTCTTCATTGTCCAGCAGACTGAACTGAGTGCTTGCACATCCAAACATGGGATCTTTGTCACTGAGCATGTTCTTCAGTGAATCTTCCAGTCTGAGTCCTCTCCCAGACTCATTACTGGCTTCACTCTCCAAATTCTGACCTATTACCAGGGAGTCATCCAACTGGTCACTGGGTATTAAATGGTTAAAGGTGTCCACAATATCCATGAATGCTGCTGCCTTCCTGCACCAAAAACAACACAGAAAAGATGCAGGAATAGCAGACAATATAAACTTTAAATATACGGGGTTTTTTCCAAGGCAGCAACGTCTTATCATATTTCTCCCTGTACCACAAAGTGCATCTAATTATGGGAACCAACCTTGGCAAACCAGTGAGGACAAAATATTCCCTGACTTCGAAGGACAGCGGAAAAAAACAAAGTTACAGCGAGCTGACTTTGCCATCAGTGCACCCATACCTTAAACCTCCACATATGGAAAGTCTCATTCAGCTACTCTGCAGTTTGAATGCGCGAACCCAACGCTTCTTAGCCACAGTTATTTCTGTTGTGCATTTTAAGAGTCAAAATGGGGTAACGTAAATGCAGGAAAAGAACGTCTACACCCAACGACTTGGAGAGTAGCAGTAAATGTTCACATTTTGACATCAAGCACCGCTGCGCCTCCACAGCCCGGAGCAGGCCACAATCAGTGTGCAAACCAAAAATGCTACATAAATGTTAGCAAACTGAAGTGCCTCTCTAGAAGCGTTTACTTGACTTCAGCAAAAAATATATAAATATATATCTTAGCGTCCGCGAGAAACATGGCGTTTCTGGTGTCAGATTTTACCAATGAGTTGTTCGCTAGTTAACATGCTAACGTTCAGGTCAGCTTACGCCATTCGCGTACATTAGCAAGCTAACGGTAACTTGTGGAGGAAGTTACCACCCAAGCTAACTCACTGTTTTAAACTCACTCACTCCTACAAGTAGCACTGGCATCAATAAACACTCGCACCTGAAAATTTCACATGCCCCAAACAAAATGTGCAAACATATGGTTAGCCAGCTCGACGCTAAAGATATACGACGACGAGCTAAGCTAGGTGGCTTCACCACACAGGCCTTAGCTACCAAGTTTGTTTGTAGCCTAGTAGAGTGCTGCTAGCGGACGTTACTTGATGTCCCCCACACATGCATCTGTTCCAACGCGTGCAGCTCAAATATTTACAAGTAGTTATTTTTACATATACATATTTATAGCACTCCCACCTCTGTTATTGCGATGCTGCTGCCAACTCATGTACGGTTACATACTAGCACAGCAGCTCCCAGTAACTTCCTCCAACTCAGCCGTCATTCGCCCCGATGCTGCAAAGTGCCTGACAGGCAGCGCTGCTTTGTCACATGGCTTCTGTTTACAGGTAGCTTAGCAGCCGATAGTAAAGAGCGCATCTGGATGGTGTTGTTTTTGTTGTCTATCATGATGGTTTATTTTCATAAAGAGTACACAGTTTGTTTTGGGGTTTTCTTTTTTTGTTTGTTTGTTTGTTTTAATCAAACGCATTCGACTGTCACTCGCAGAAAAGGAGAACCTGAAGAGGCTGAAACATCACTAAAGAAAGTTAAATGTTCAACAGCCAGGTTTACCACTGAGAAAAAGGATGCATGTAGGCTTTTTATTATACGGTAAACATTTCCAAACAAAGAGAAAGGCGAGGAAAAACTCCTTTAATTATATTGTCGTGGGTTTATCTTGGATGCTTAAGTGTTCATACTATTTCTAATAACTGACTTTGAGTTCGAATATAAAAAAATCATAGCACCTTCTACACTTGCAGTGCTGTGAAAAAGTATTTGCCCCCTTCCTGACTTCTTTTGCTGTTGTTGTTTTCGTATTATACAAATTTTGGAAGTGTGTTTTAATTAGACAAATTTAACCCAAGTAAATACAAAAAGCAGTTTTTAAATGATAATGGGGAGCAATCGAAATGTGAAAAAGTAATTCCCCTGCACCCCCACCCCACACCCTGATGAATTTTATGAGTTATTGTGAATTAAAGAGAACTTGGAACAGTGGCGAGCCTTCCCAGTGAGTGACCATCCTACCAAAATTACTTGAAGAGCACATCTAGAGGAGATCACAAAATAACCCAGAATAACAATCAAAGAACTGCAGGCCTCACTCACCTCAGTTCAAGTCAGAGTTCGTGACTCAACAATAAGAAAAAGACTGGGCAGAAATGGCATCCATGGGAGAGCTCCAAGGTGGAAAAACCACTGCTGACCGAAAAGAACACAAATGCTTATCCCACATTTGCCAATAAACATCTTGACTTTTGGGGAAGAAACAAAAGCAAAAGCTGAACTTTTTGCAAGGTTTAAATCGTGTTAGATTTGGTATAAAATTAACATTTCATGGTGGTGATGTGATTGTCTGGGGCAGCTTTGCTTCATCGTGACCTGGACGATATGATAGAACCTTGAATTCTGAAGGAGAATATCCAGTAATCGGTGCATGCCCTGAAGCTCCGGCTCTGTCAAGTTATGTATTTTTTGTATTATCTCAATAGCTCTTTAATCGCTTTTCTTAAAAGTTTTAAATTGATGTCATATACTTTGCCGCACAGCTCAGCACAATAACCGAGATATGAAGGTGAAAAAGATAAATACAGTAATCCAAGTGTGCTGTAGTCCAGCAGATATTTAATGTTAAATCAGTGGGTGTCTGGTTGAGCATCCAGTTATTTTGAAAGATGAAATGAAGCCAACAGTACTGTTTGCATAATGAAGTGGATGCTCGTGAATGATCCAGTTAACAGCTCATCTACAGTCAGCTTTACAATGGATGCTTTTGGAGTGCTGAAAATCGAATTACCTTTGATGGAAATGAAGTGAAAAATGGTTCAGATGTGTCAGATTCAAGAGCTCAACATCAATATAAGAAAACACATTTAAACACACTATATATGTTGTTTATTGCTTTCATCCATTAGTCATCAGTATAACTGTACTGATCAAACAATATTTATAAATTTAAAGTTATGCCTTTTATTTTGTAGCACATGCTTACAAAGCTAAAACAAGTGATTCAAATTACTAGAAAAATATGGTTCCACTTGGCTCATTGCAGCAATTAATACAAACAAACAAGTGTTGCTGTTGTGATCATTACCATTACTGGAGCAACTGCTCTTTTAATTTTTCACGTGGCTCTAATCCATACCACAGTACATCATGGTCCACAGCGGCCCAAGCCATTCGCTCAGTGGTAAATGTGGCAGCCCAGTGGCCCGAGGGAGAAACAACAATTGCACCTCCAGCTCCTTGGACACGGTCTCCCATGTCCTGCAGAGACATTTGTGAAGCCTCTGTTACCGATTTACCTGCATGGAGGAGAAGAAATGGACAAATGGGAAAGTACTTGACCACATTCTCCTAAAAAAATTGCCACCAAGAGCTTCTTAATCTCCTCCTTCTCCACAGTGCAAAACTGCAGGTACTCAAAATGATATGAGGCACGCTGCTCAGGATAGAGAAGTAAAAGATTAAGAATGGATGAGTCCTGATAAAACATTTGTAAGCCTGACACTTTACCTTGTTCAATTTTTGAAAGAATGAGTCTGGCAAGAGTGACTTTAAGAATCGATTCTCCGTGGCCGGTGCACGATACTGCACCGCTAAAGTTGTCTGCATATCCTCCACAACCTTATTTACAAGAGAGAACATGAACGATAAAAGCGAACAGTAAAACAGCTTTTTGCTGATTGTTGTGCACCAAAATATAAGTTGATGAGTGAAGAGCACGATTGAAAGTCATACCTATGATTGGGGAGTCGCCTACTCTTCCAACCATCTTATTCCTGATCCCTCCAGTTGATGTTGCACATGCAACATTACCAGCACTGTCTAGAGCAACTGCCCCCACAGTATCATGGGCCCTGGGATGAGGAAAAGTTCTATTATTCAAAAATTGGCTGCAAAGGAAAGCACAAAATGCATGTTTTGCCTTATAGACAAAGTTATCATTATTTTTAAAGTCAATTCACACACTGCAGATGCATACCACCGAGTGTTGATATCCTCCAGTACTCCAGTCATGTAATTCTTGTGCTTCTTCCATTCTTTCACCTCATTCTCAGTCACCAGTGTTTCAGAGGGGACCGTGCTCATACCAATGCTCTCCGCAAACAGATTTGCACCTTTGCTCGTCAGCATCACGTGAGAAGTCTGACGCAGCAAACGTGTAAGACAAAGTTGAAAAATATCAAATAAATGTCACAGCACTTAGATTAATGCAGCAAACATAATACCACTACAAGGTCATATTAAAGACGAAAGCAGCCTCGTGTTGCAAATTGACATTCATGCCCTAAAGAGGGGAGTTTTTCCTTCCCACTGTCGCCACTTGCTTGCTGATAGGAGGTCGTTTTGACTGGTTTCCTCTGTAATTATTATAATAACCTTACAATATAAAGCACCTCGAAGTGACTGTTGTGTTTAGGTGCCATATATTTAAAATTGAACAGAATTAATTTAATTACCTCAACACCCATCCCAGACCAGACATTCATGAGTCTTATCACACACCAGTATGCCTGCGCTTGTTAAAGAGTGTAAAAAGTGATGTTTCACTCATAGCGGACCTCATCGTGAGCAGACACTAGATCACCTTGAAGAAAGGATTATACCAAAGATCCGCAGGTGGATTACACAATGAGGAATATCAGAGGATTAACCATGGCCAAATAAGTGTGATTTAGAAAGACCTGTCTGCTCTCTTTGCTTTGTTGGATTACAGACTTTAGGGGAATTAAGGGACTTTGGACAAATTGCATGGTTGCTCTCTCCTTTTCTCTCCCAAAGCCAATAGTGGATATACAGCCTCAGCTTTAATCACTATTAGTCTTAGTGATTTATTAGTGATTTGTACAAATTGCCCTTTTTGTTCTGTAAACTGATTAACCTGCATGCTTTGCCTCTGCCCACACACTTCAATAAATATTTAATTTGCGGTTAAAAACTAAATCGTGGACATCATATTTTTTTATATTCTTTATATAACAGTAAAGGTTGTATCTTGTGTATAATTATTAAATATTTTAATGGTTCTAACATGGTTGTTCTGGCCCATAAATGTAACAGATCCTTGGGGCCTATTTTCCTGGACACTAAAATAAAGGTGTAGTAATTTGCCAAGGGCACAGATCATTAAGGGGAGAGGTGCCATTAACAGGTGTGACTGATAACTCTATCTGACTAGTGGGGCTGCTTAGTTAGGTGCTTTACTAGAAGAAGCGGAGTAGGCAATTGGATGTAGGCAGGTAGAGCTAGCCGTGTCTCCCAGACACCAGCTGAAACAGGTTTCTGGCAATTCCTATTAGGGTAATACCCTTTAGCAGCAGGGACTTGGACCTTGTAAATGGAGAGCCTGTCCAGTTTTTAACCATCAATAATCCAAAATATTACAAAAAGATAGAAACTAAGAAATTAAGACCTTCTCCATCACTGCCCGAGCCAGTGAAACAGGGTTGGCAATGTTCTTCACTGAAGACACTGCACCACTGGCAAGTTCCCGTCCATCCATGATAAAGGCATCAAGCTCCACTTCTCCAGCTATATTCAGTGTGCCTCCGTGCCCTGCAGAGAGTGACAGGTTAGAGGTGAGATTTCTCTTCAGGTAGCTGTGCAGAGGTAAAAACTACACTGTAGAGCTTGAATCTTCCCTACTACATCCTTGCAACCCCGCAGGGTGATGGTGAAGCAGCTACGCAGCACTGCTGACTGATGCCCAGCTTGTCTGGCTTTCAGTGGCACCAATGAAAGTGAAAGTTGTTGGCATCTGGGAGCTCCAGATTCTTCTTCATGGATTCTTTTAAAGTAACTTTACACTTCAAATACTGAATTAACAAATTGGGCTTTGGTGCAAACCCTCCATTCAACTACTTTCTGAAAAAGCCATTTTACCCCTCTCTTTAAGGCAGCCCTCATCTGATAGGCTGCCCCGGCAAAAGCAGGTGGGTGGGACTTTTGTGCTCATAGCCAGAACTGTGTGAAAGAAGCCATTGAGGGCACTCTGAAGCCCGAGCTGCTCATTCACAGGGATTAATTGTTCAAAAGTTGACCTAAATATCTGAAACATTGGCCTTGTTTAGCATTGTTAAACAGCCTCCACTATTACAACCGTATACTGTATAAAAAACAGAATATAAGGAAAAGCATAATGGGTTCCTTTGTAGGTTGCTTAGGGTTTTCCTCTCACAGTACTGTATCATTGCTTACAGTTAACATGCCTGTCTATGTGTAGAAAAATAGTATTTCATGTATATGACAATTTGTCATGGTAAAGGGAGGGATGATATTAAGGGACAGCTTGATTTAGGCAGAGCTCATCACTCAATAATTAACTCGTTAATGGAGACTTGATGGATATTACTATCACCACCAGCAGATGGAGACATTGTTCTATAGTTGAAGGCAGATTAAATAATAAAGGAGAAAGGGTATTATCATTTGGCTGCTGTGTGGACATGTGACAGGAGCTGGGGGTTTTAAGGCGTTACTCATTTATTGGGAAGGTGTCAATGCCTCTATACAAAGATGAAGCCCACATTTAATCATCTGAGTATTTTCAAATGAAACTACTTTCCTAATCTGACAATAATAATTGGTTGACAATAAATGTGCCTACCTGCATTAAACACAGTGTTATCTTCCATAGACTTCACAGCCACCTCAACAGCATCCAGTGCACTTCCTCCTCTTTTCAGCACTGAAAACCCTTCTCGTGCCGCACTTTTGACTCCATCAACAGAGGCCTTGGCCACTTCATCTGGTATGGCCCATGCCCCACCATGCACAACCAAAACCACAGACATCTTTGCATTCCTACATGATATGAAATAGACAAATTATTTTATAAACAAGTTATAACCTGCTTCCCAAACTTTTACATATAAGATTTTTTTTTTCATTAGAAACATTAGTAAATGGCTGGATGTTGAGTCTAATAATTTATTCTACATTTTACTGGTAATGTTATAATAAACACTATACTGCACTGTTTCATTTTGCACCTTCCTTCATTTATCAGCAGTTTAACACATTACCCATACTGCCAAACGTCTTCAATGAGTTTTATTTAATAAACAGATTAACTGTGATTTGCATTCTGCAAATAATCTGAAAAAAATATATTTATTTTGTTGATCACTTTGATTCTTCTTCTTATTAGTGTCATCATTATAATTATAGAACACATATATTTCCCTATTAGAATAGAATAGAATAGAATAGAATAGAATAGAATAGAATAGAATAGAATAGCCTTTATTGTCATTATACAGCTGTACAATGAAATTGGAGGGCCACTCCCATTCGGTGCATAGGCTAAAATACAGAGTAGAATACAGGTTACAAGATATGTACATTAAAATTGTGGTGGTAATATGAATATATACATATGGGTTGATGTTCAGATATTGCACGTTACAGAAGTGATAGATATTGTGTAGATAATGCTGCAGTTAGTTGCAGTTAAACCAACTCAATTATAACAGCTGGTCAGTAATAATAATGACCTGTACAGGTAAATTATTACGTGCACGACCCATAATGAAGCATTTTACGGCTGTGTCGGCTTTGAATTACCTGCTGCAATCAGGAACTAAACTATAATAATTGATCTTTTCACATAATTAAGGTTTCGTTTTTGTGTGTGCTACATTTATCCCATTACCTGACTTCACTTTTCAGCTCTTTTATTTATGATCAGTGTTTAATGTACAGTAATCTGCTGAGCCGCTGACGTGACATTTATATTTGACAGTTATTAATCTAGTTCCGCAGGTGGGACCAGCATTTATTGATAATGGGGTGTCGCATTTTTCCTACCTTTCCTGAGCCTTAGAGTCCCTGGGGGATGAACACTCCGCTATAGACATGTGATTTCAGTGGGCTACTGTGTAAAGTTTAACCAGCCAGTGCTGCACTCATGTCAAGTTTGACAGCATATCCATATTCAACAAAAGATATCCGACAAGCGTTTCTAAAATAAAGCCTCAACCCCATTAACCAAAGGAGCACAGTTTTATAATGTCACCAATATGTTACTTATGTGCAAGTGCAGTGACCAGTAAAATGAAAGGTTGCATAAAAATTAACCACCATCCATGCAGTTACAGTAAGTGCTTATAATATACACACGAACCTTTGAAGCATATGTATTATAAAAGAATAAAAAAAGATATTCCTCATATTCGCCATTCATTGAATAAAAACAGTCAGCGCTGTTACATGTATGTGCAGTATGAATCTTAATAATCTTCGAAATTTTTGGGTGATATGGTTTAATGTCGTTTTATTTTGAAAACTAAGTCGGATTTTTTTGGATTCTTGAGCTTGGCTTGATAAAGGCGGGGCTAAAACAGGGCAATAAAAGGACAAAGTTTATCAAATGGTCATGCAGTTGGACTACATAACAGTTTTTCAGCACGTTCGCAGAGGCTAGTTATTGCCACATGCGGCTTATATAACAGCCTAATGAATCCGTAAACGTATATACTATGTAGAATGCAAAATGTCTTAAATTAATGAAAAGAAAATCACCAAAAATCAATTGCAAACAAAATATTTGCAACTAAAATAATCAGATAAAATGGAATAAAAGTATTATTTTATTTCTCGTTTATACACAAAAATCTAGTTAAATTTTAGGCTACCCCGAAGAGTTCTGGTGCTTCTCCTGAGTTTAGTGTTTACCAGTTTACCAGTAAAACGTACAATGTTGCACTTTGACCACTAGAGGGCTGTGTGAGACCATAAAACGTAAGAGTCATACTAACTAACATCAAATCAAGAGGAAAAGTTGATATTTAAATTGTATTGTCAGTTCAAAATACGTATCAGACATGTTGCAGTCTCATAAAAGTTTATCTAAAAATAAAAATAACTTCCAAGCAGTTAACCAGGTTTGAATGTTGTCTGGGACAATTAAAGAATCATTTTTACTCACTGTTTGGTTAGGGTTTGACACTAAAGTTTAAAAAAAGGCTTAAAATAAAGCAAAACAGCACAGAACAGAACAGAACAAAACAAAAAACAAGCAAACAAAACCCCACAGCTACATTTTCTAAGTTACAAGCATTTCCTTCTTTATAGACACCAAAGGTGTCAAACATAAGGCCTGGGGGCCAAAACTGGCCCCTCAAAGACTTTGATCCGGCCCGCTAGATGATGGTATCCGTTTTAGTCACTTCCATAGAATTTTTTTTACGATGGCTTCACAGTAAAACTAAATTTTAAAAAAGGACATTTTCTGTTTCCTGATTTCTATAATTACAGAACAGTCTGGACAAAGAACTACCAGAACTTTTTCTGTAGTTTTACACATTTCTTACAATTTAAATTCAAACAGTGGTGCTGACAGATGACTCTATCGTATATGAGCATTACATACAGCTTTTTTCTTATAATAAGATATCTCTGGGATTCAATATGCAGTTGAACTTGTGTACAGACAGAAAGGAGGTTTCTCTGCTCTGGCCCACTGAAGACTAAAGTGAGCTGCACGTGGCCCACAGTGACACCCCTGATATATACCTTAGTTCTACAACTAGACTGAAAATAAAAGATGGATGTTGTCAATGTGACATCATTGATAGCATAAATCATGGGCATCGTTTCCTGCACATTGCTCAAGAGGTGTCTGCCATATTGGATGTGATACAACCATCTGTTGCTAGGAAAAGTTGTCATGGTTGCCTGTAGTTTATCAGGTTTATCTGTGAATAGTCATTAACTACTGGCTGACCGATACTGCAGCCAACATATTTCAAAAGGTACACCATTTACTTTGAAGCAAACGATCCACATTTCTGGTTTGTGTTGCACTTTTCAGTTTCACTACAGTTTGGAGAGCAGCTGAACAGTGTCAGACACTTTCAATCAAACTATCACTGCAGCAATATGTGACCAAAGGAATCACAAGGAGGTTTTTGCTAACCAGTTGGGGAATATATATTTCTCCCTGGTGGTATGCGGTTGCCAGGGGATCATTGGCCACAGAGCCACAATCAGCCTGCATGACTGGGACTTTAGACATCATTTTCCAAGTGACTACCTTCAACTTCCAGCAACCAGTCAGGGAATACACAATTTTCCCTCCACCACCTGGTGGATGCCAGGTGATCAGTGATCACTCTCTAGGTTTGTTGATCACTACCTTATTCACTTGATCCAACACCGTCACCGTGATTGTCACTCATCAAAAAATGCTGATGAAGTTAACGACCTATGGTTAGTGGTCACATGTTGGTCAAACCTCCGAAGAAGTCTATGGAAAGAAAGGCTTTCGGTCTTTACCTTTGTAAAGGAAACACCTTCCTGATATGTTTATTCTGACTCATTTATTTTGGGTCATGTGAAATAAAAATAATGTCTATTTTGTAAATCTTGGTTATATCATGTTTCAAGAAGGAACATTGACCACAATATTCTCATGGCTAATGATTTCTCAATCAGACCCACCCCTCCCTATCACACCCATCAACCAACATGGTGATGATGAAGGCTTCAAAATGGGACTTATAAGGAAGTGGAAAACTATCCTATCCAGCAGGCTGTAAACATGCTTTTTTATGCAATATAATTGGGACTTTTAACATAGAAGTTTATGGTTTACTTGCTTTTGGAGCCAACCTTAAGTGGCAGCAAGAACAGCTGCCAATTTTGACTCTTGTGTTGATTGAATTTTGCACTTGGTTCCAACTCATTTGTGATGACACCAGCAAACCTTTTGCTTGCATTTACTCACACAGCCTACAGATGTTTCTTAATTTTAAAAACAGGCAAAGTGTGGGTTGTAAAAACACTGCCTATGGGCTTGTGTGTGTGTGTGTGTGTGTGTGCGCGTGCATGCTAGCGTGCATGCGTGCGTGTGTACGTGTGCGTGTGAGTGTGTTTCTGTTCCATCTCGCCTGCATTAGTCTACATCTACAAACATACTATAGGCTCACAAGGCTAAAACACATTAACCATCATAACCCTCATTACCATTAATAGTCACAGCAACAGCAGCATGATTTGCATTAACACTGTCATAAATCATTTTATTGAATGGAATTAAATCAGTGAAGGTCCAGTGAGCATGAAATGCAAAGACAGTACTGGCCAGCTTGGGCATAGCTGCTTGTTCCAGGCTTTCAAGAAGAAAAATAAAGCTGTGTCTGATTTCATAGAGAGAGCAACTTAATGAAAAACAAATGGAAAGGGGATGTAAGTGTGAAGTTTTAATCAATACTGACTCCTTTAAGGCCTGTTTGGCATCACAGAAATAAGCAGATTAATGAAGTAGTTCTGTCAGACAAAGCCACATGGGCATTCTGGCCTATAAAACAGTCTTATAAATCACCCGAAACCAAAAAAAAAACAACATAAAACATAAAAAGTCATACTCTTTAATCTTCAGTGCCGATACACAATTTAAATGAACAAAACTGTTGGCTCAATTTTTAAGGATATTTGCAGCCATTAACGGACTACGGAGCAACCCAAAACAACAGCATTAGATTTCCAAAACAAATGTGCTTGTTTCTCACAAGATATTAAATTCTACGAGAATCGAGAAGAAACATAAATACTATGAACATAATTAACTCCTATTCACAGAGCAATGCTGTCTGCAGCCCCCATGCAGCCTTTATGATTCTGATCAGTGCAGGGAGAAACAACTCTAAAGGTCAAGTGGAGCTGGAATTGGTCGTTCACCAGCCTCATCTGCTCATATCTAATTTGTGAGTAAGTAAAGCAGCCTGCATGCTGTGTCGAAGATGACTTTTGGATTCAAGTCAATATCATGGCTTGGGGACAAGAAAGGCATTTGATGAGATATAAACATTCGTGCTTACAGTGCTGACACCAGTGACACTGCCTCTTGACGACTAAATGAAGAATTCACTTTATTATTAAATATCTATTTATATTAAAGCTTCTTTAAGCCATCTCTGCCATCCACTTTGTGAGCAGCTGAAGCTCTACTAGAGCTGACCTCCGTCAGCCAAAAGAGGGCATACAATTTCGAGGACGCCAGGGACAGATCAGGTGTGTATTATGCATTATGCATATTTACTTGAGACGAGTTCATTAAGTAACATGATGAGTAGATTATTTTAAATGTGTAGTTGGAAATATATGATTTGCTATGTAACAATACAGCCAAGCTTCCTCTAGAGCGTGTAATATAGATGGTGTCATTTGGAGTTTGAAGAGTTGCATGTTGTAACTCAGAAAAGTCTACATCTAATGCAAAATGATGGCAAATATGAAATGAATCAGTCAGCAGGCAGTGCTCAGCACCATGAACAGCGACGCTCACAGGTGAACGCCCGCGGGATACTTTGCGGTGACTTTGTAATTACTTTGAAACTCACAGGCCACATTGAAACCCATTTAATTAAGCAACATTTATATGGTAGAGTCTCTTGGCTTGGCTAAAGTTTACCAGCGATGCCTTATTTATTCTTCACGGGATACTACATCCAATATTAATAAAAAAAAATGAATCTATTGTTTTGTGGTGAGATTATTTCAGGGACCTACCAAAACGCAGCCTCATCTTTTTTAAGCCATTCCCTTAAAGAACATTGAGCATTTGGTATGCGCTCAGCAGGGACCTTTCCTGGTGTATGAGCAGCGCCAGTCCCAGAATATGGCCAATAATGTTGCTGAGGGGCGGGGAGCAGCGCGGTCTGCAGACCCACTGAGTCTGGCGGGGTGCCGAAGAGAGGCAGCAAGCAGCGGTAGCAGAGATGGGCTCACACCTTTGAATCACAAATCAGCCCCCAGTCAAGCATCTCGGGAGACACTGGAAGATTAATTTTTGGAGGGGGTTTTTGCTGGTGTTCCTCATTAAGACTGGTAGACTACAGCTACCAAAAAAATAAAAAAAAGCAGGAGCGGGAAGGTTTACAGTTGCATTGTGACGTTCAACACTCCTGTCGTCTCACCTGCACTGCCGGTGAAGAGGTCCGCTGTGATAAAGATGCATCCAGATAAGAACCTACCTGAGCTGGTGGCCGAGAAAAACAGCCTGGACCCCTCCTTTGTGCATGCGGTGCGCCTGCTTGCAGAAGGTAAGTCAGGTATACATTTTTTTTGTCTTTCAAGTCTAATGTATTCTCTCTGTTGGACTTAGCGACAGTCACGATGTTCATTCTAACGTAAAGTCACAATTGCGTTCATTTTCGGGGCAGTGCTGTGAGCTGTTGTGAAGCTTATTTTGAACACATCTGCCTTGACTTTTAGTGTTTGCGTGATGGCAGCGAATTCTCTGTGCGGTGCGTTTATTAATGTAGACACTTCTTCGGCTCCAGTGAGGAACTTTTCATGGGTTTTTCCCAAAACTTCCAGTGAAGAAATGCTGTGAGAAGAGACACTAAAGTACCCGCTCACCCACGCTCCCCCTGTCCTCCAAGATCAGTGTGCTGGCTCA
>VOQJ01012456.1:29628-40789 GCA_015052665.1 Apistogramma diplotaenia
CGGCTTGATTTTTGGGCTTCCCGTCAAGCCGCAGAATCCGGGGACCCCCCCCCCCCTCCCTCCCAACCCCCGCACCCATTGATAATGCAAAACGGATGAGAAGCTAAGCATCCAGAGTGCCCTAAAACTTTTGCACTGTATATCTTACGTTCTGATGCGGTTCATTCTTTGCCACAGAGAGCCATTATATCCATGAACACTACAAATTGATTTTCACTTATCTTTCTCTCTCGTTTATAAATGGTTGCTTACATTTTCAGCGCATCCATTACAGCGTGCTCGGTATCCAGCAGTGACCCACCTAGTAGTGACAGATAAATAGCACCCCATGTGTTATGACCTATCAAAAGGACACAAAAATTACATTTCAGTGGCGAGTGAGACATGGAATTGTATTTTTCCGTATTTGGCCGACACCCTTATCAAGAGTGACTTACAATGAGTGCATAGGTCGAATAAGATTAAATTCCAAGGTCACTAGCATCCTGAGCTACAGAAACGAGCCAAAGCTGCGGCACTCAGACAATAGATACTAGATAACAGATTATATTACTGTGTCCCGTGAATGTTCACATATAACAGGGGACTCCCAAATTAGGAAGCATGAGACAGGGAGAAATGTAACAAAAAATCAGGGTCATTACTTTGTTTCTGTATACAAATCTATTTTTAATCAAAATTTCTTTTCGAATATTCACCCCACCCCTCCCCAAAGTGTGCAAAAACACAAGAAAAATCATCTTCTGTCCGGAAATCATTGTTTTTGTCTTTTCTTGTCTTTAATCACGTCAGGAGACGCGATTAAAATGCACATTTCCTTGCTTTTCATATGTAAATGGTATGATTAGTAATAGCTTTTTCCACTTTTATCGCACATTCTGAAAACACAATGCTTACACTGAAGATTTACAACTTAAACTGCCTGCCAGTTGCTGCATTTGCCTAAGTGCAGCTCAGCTGAAAACACATAAACAGCATGTGGCCAAACAGAGGAGCACATTTCCAACATTTTAATATTCATCGGTCAAACGTGGGAAAAAGAGCCAAAGCTAATTGCATGTCTTGCTGTTCATTCCCCCCCATTAGGTCCACTCTGGCCGGGCAAAGCGCTACTTCTACCTCTTTCTGCTTTTGACGTGAACAAGCAATCACTTATTGGAGAGAAATTGCACTGATTTATTTTTGCACCCATTGTGAAGTCATTATTGTAAATATACTATTCAGTAGCTAAAAGAAATCAGCGAATAATTTAGCTGTCTAACTAATGGGAGCACTCGACAATACGCACAATGCACTAAAGCACGTAAAGCAAAAATCACTCAATTCAGCACTGACTGGTAAATCAAACATTTTTGAGAATTTTAATATCAATCAGCAAGTCTCTAATCTTACATTAATTGACTTTTCCAGCAGATTTTAGGGATTAAGGGAAATGTCATGCAAGTAAGCAGAGAAATTCTGCACATCTGTAAAGGACAGAAACAGCTCAAATCCCTGCAAAGTGAAAATTCAACCTCCAGCATCCAAACCTTGTGCAAGTGAGAGTCTGAATATGTCGTCTAGCTATTTTTGTCTGCAGTATTTCTTTAATATTCATCAATCAGTCTGCAGGTTATTCAAGGTTTGCATTCTTTCAGCCAGCTATGCAAAATAAAAAGTGAGCAAAGTGAAAAGAAGAGGATGCTTAGTGAGTGTAATATTTGTCTATACAAAGCACATGTCAGATTCCAGGACAGCCGGAGCTCGCTGTGTGCTGGATATAGTGATAAGTGAGATCTTGATGTCTATCATCTGTTTTACCTCTGCCGCAAACTGATCAGACCTAAAGAAGTGGAAGGATTTCATTTTGTTTGGGGTCATTATGGTGATTCATTTTTATCACCATTCGTCTGTTTTCTCTACGTGCAAGAACCACACAGCATCAACACAAAATCAGAAAAATAAGATCAGTACGATCCCAGCAAAATCATCTCAGACCTGCTGGTACACACGTTTTTTTATTTTTCATTAAGGGCTGCTAGTCAGCAGTAGAACAAACCGCATAATTTAGCAGCGTAGCCTGTACGGCAACACAACTGGAAACCAGAAAAGCAGTCCACTTTTTCACCATTTTATGTATTACTTTAAGGCTCTTTATAATTTACTTTTAGCAATTTTACTCATGTCTGGTTACATATAAATCATTTGCTGACTGTTTGCTATTTATATCAAGTCTGCAGTCTATTCGCTGTGTAGTATACATCACTTGTAATTAGCTGTTTTCTGCTTAAACCTGTTCAGGTCCATTAAATTCTTAAATTAATTTGTAATTTCCTTTTTTTTTTAAAGTAGCTGAGCTAATCTATTAATGTGCCCTCTGGGGTACGCATTCCCCAGGTTGAGAATCAGTGCAGTAAAGCTACAATGTGAGGAAAAACAATCAAATGGTACATCGCTTTCATTCCTCCTTCTTCTTATGTTGTTGAACTGCTAACCTGCTTGTTTGAACTGTAGGTAACCTGTAGGTGATGGTACTTTTAGCAAAGCTTGGAGTGAATTTCAGATTTCTTGAAGTTTAAATCAGTTCAACCTGTGCAGCAAAGTCCATGACGGCGATTGTGTTTGTGGCATTCATTGACTTTTTTATTTCCTTTGAAACAAGATTAAGGTTAATATCTCCTATCAAGTTTTCCGGTGGTGCAGATGGTTTACTTAGAGCAACAAGTTGCTGAGGAAAAAAAAAAAAGGCTGCAAAATCTGACATCTGAATTTCAAATAGAAACTAGGTGATTTATTTATGAGGACGGGTTTGTGGGACATCTTTATGGTGTCCAGGATAAATGAACTTCAAACTGTTCCTCAGTGTCTGTTGATGCTCTGTGTTGTCACAAACAGCAGATGTATTTAACCTTAAGCCACAGCAGGCTGACTGAGCGCATTTTCTCTTTTTCTCAGCAAAACCCCGTCTCTCAACTTGTACAGTGGCTCACATTTATCTACTAGCTGCCCAGTAAAACCAGCATTTTCAGTCTTGGCTGCTGAGAAGCTCAGCTGAAGCAGTTTGGGCAGTGCAACAAAGAAGATCAAGAGCACCACAATAGTCACTGAGGGTGTTTTACTCATTTAGTTCCCCAAATGAGATTTTTTTTTTTTTCTGCCCTGTGAGCAGACTGTAACCAGTGACCTTCAAAGCACATTCTTGCTTCTCTGATCTTTAGTTTCTTGATGCTTCCTGCTATTTTGACAAAGATGATATCGGTGTGAGCGCGTCTCGGGATTTAAAGATTGCAAGCTTGTTTTCTCTCTTTCTTTTTTCCCTTATACACAATTGCCTTTTTTTTTTTGTTTCACCTGCAGCTTGCAGACTGGAATTAGTGTCTGTCCCATCAATCCTCACCCTGCCAGCAACATACAGTAAGAATCAGCAGTAAAATGTTAACGTGTTTCCTCTAACAACATCTGGAAACGAGCCCGATCGTTATCATTTTAGAAAACTTACATTTAATGCAAATTTCAGCTTTTATCTAAGTGCAATTCACATTAGTACTTAAAGGATTTTTTTTATTCATCCTCTGATTCTGTATAATTTAGTTTACAATCATTTCAATCCCAGTTTTTTTTTCTCTCACAATAAAAAGACACTGTAACAAAATAAAGGGCAACAAAATTGCAGTCAAACTGAGATTTTTCAGTTGAACAGTTGAACTATGAACACAGAGTGCCACAGGCAGCTATAGGCCTCACTTGGCAGTAGACTTGGTAATAGAGGAAATTTGTGCCTGCCTTTCTATGTCTGCCTCCTTCAACATGACTAATATACTGAGAGTTTTCCACCTTTTAAAACCATCCATCTTTTATCAAGCTATCGTCTCTGTGTAAACTTTGCCTAAAGAAGAATGTCGCACTACTTTTTTAGAGGGCTTTGTAAATAGAAGGCAAACATGTATGTTGCTCCGGGAGCATTTTATCTCATTAATGCTCGGAGCTTATTGAAACTGACGTTTGATTGGCCAACAAAAACAGGCGATGTTTGTCATTTTAACCGTCAGCAGGGTAACGTTTGTTAGCAAGCAATGATCACACAAAAGCTGAATGTCAGTAGATTTGTTTTTTCCAGAGAGTGCCAATAGAGGATCACAACTTTGGATAATTTATGACCAGCTAACTGCCTGTGACATCCCCACGGCTTGTGTACCTAAAAAAAGGACTGTCCTCTTTAAACAGTATTTATTTTTATCTTTGGCTTTACTATTTGTTATCCACTGTAGGAAAAGCCTAAGTAGTCCATAAACATGCAAGTGTGCGCACACCACAGGTTGCATTCAGCTTATCTCCTCTGGCAAAATGTTATTTTTACAAATCCATATTTTGTTAGCTCCTGTTATCTGGGGACTCTGGAATAGTGTAAAGTGTCACATAAGGTGGTGTGAATCAGCTATGCTGATGGAAATAAAAGGTTGGAGGGGTCTTGTTTACCGGTGCTCTTAACAAGCGGCATTAGTTACAGTGTGTTTTCAGTGGCAGGTGATGAAGGTCTGGGTGAGCGCTGCTCAGTGTTTGAATAAAAACGTCTTTTCTGTCACAGCCTCTCTGGGCTGCATTTGAAAATATTCTTTTGCAAATTTTTGATACAAGTGTAAGAGATTTGCTAAAGTAAATAAAGTTGTGTGTAATATAAGAAAGACCTGCTGCTAAGCACTGAACAAAACCTTGTTTTTTTTTACATGAATATTAATGAAAGCATATTTAATCATCTAAAAAGGTATGCTTTATTTAACATCCCTCTCATTTAGCTCCCTTTCAGTTTTCGTGAACGCCAGTTTTTTATTTTTTGCATATAGTTCTGCAACTCTGGTGAGAGTCATCTCAGAGCAACTGCAAGAGAGGAGAGAAGAGACAGCGTGATCCAATTTAAACGATCTTCCTCGGACAATCAGGCACAATCAGAGGACGTGTAGAGTGGGAAGAAATTGGTTCATTTCAGGCTGTTGAATTTTGGTCTTTGCGATTTCACAGACAGTACCAAAAAAATAAAATAAAATCAACCCGACTTCATAAAACTGCTAAACTTAACTCTAAAATGTAGGAGACCTGGAACATCGAGCTAAAGCTTATTCACATAATTGAATTGAGACATTTAACTTGATTTAAAGGCTCAGTGTAGATGTGTTTCTTTCCACAGTCAGTGTAATGAGTGCATCAATTTGAATTTAGAACCTTGCATATTTGTATTGAAGGGCTACAGTAAATAAACCCTTCAATAAACCCTTTCTAAATAAACTCGTGACTTTCCTTATAGAAACTCAGCAGTAATCCATCAGTTTCTGTGCAGCTTAAACTAAATGGACTGGTTCTTATGTAGTGATTTTCTACTCTACACGAGCACTCAAAGCGCTTTATACAGCATGTCTCATTCACCCATGCATTCATACAAGCACTTTCTATCTAACATTCACAAACCGATGAACCCATCAGGAGCTACTCGGGGTTCAGTATCTTGCCTAAGTAGCAGCCAGGGATCGAACCTGCGACCTGCTCTACATCCTGAGCCACATCCACCCCGATAATTTATTGAAGATTAGTGACAGAGGAGGGTCCAAGGAGTTCGAGCGCTATTAAAACTGTCAAAAGAAATCATTGTTCAGGAAGTGTTTCCATTCCTGTCAAACTGATATAGTATTCCGAACTGGGCACCTTTCATCTCTCATCTGATTGCAATAAGGCTGGGAATGCATAAAATGACTATTGGGTCAATTTGCACAAGATTTGCCTAGCTTGCAATTTATAGGGCGAAACACTGCAGTTTGATTGAAGCCAATGATCTACAAATGGGATCTTAATATCTTACTTCAGAGATCTAATCTTAACCGCCTCAAATGGCTTTTGCCCGATAATATCAGCCGTTTTATATGTTTAAGCCAACATCTGCATAAGTCCTGTGCTGTGTGGAGAGACTCCTGACAGCCCCGCAAGAGCTCCGTTTGTAATGAAGTGAGGTAGAGTGAGCTGAGTGTGACTGCCTCTATTGTTATTTTGATTGGAATTACTGGATCATGAGATTGCAGGGCCTGATGTGAGAGGACGTATCAGGAGTCAGCGGGATTATCTTTTATTATTAAGTGTGCAATGTGCGCATGTTTACAGCTGACACAAGAAATAGTCAGCAAAATATTCAATGTGTAAGTTCAATTTCTGCTAATGTGTTTCCAGTCTGAAATGACACTGCTTTGTTGTGATTCTGCAGTTGCTTACTGACTGCTGCTTTTTTCAGTTACATAATAAACTCATCATTTTTTTTTTATCTGTTTGTCTTATTTTGTTTTTCTGCAGAGATTGAAAAGTACGAAGGTGATGAATTAAGAAAAGATGGCGACACCAAGAAATACCTAGATATTATCAGCAATAAAAATATCAAGCTCTCCGAAAGAGTCCTCATCCCAGTGCAACAGTATCCAAAGGTAAGGGACATAGCAGCTCTTTGGGATCCTATACATGTATTTTTTGGAATAGCACGGTCTGTTCAAGTGATCGGAACACTTCAGCTGTGAGGGAAGTGCAAGAAGAACAGAATATGTGTGATATTGTTTCAATATTTCTGGGCATATTTTAGTCTCCACTCTCGGTTGTCTTCACCTGTTCACAATCGCTGCTTCTCACGCTAAAATCCCCCTGAGCCTCACACTGGCTATTAGAAAGTCAGCGGATGGTGTCTGTTTATTTTGATGTAGTCACCAAAAACCAAAGTTTTCAGCAGACTAAAGCACCCAAGGGTACAGTGAGGAACAGTGACCATAAATCACTGTATGACACTGCTCTGTGTCTCAGTTATGCAACGTCAGTACTGACAAAGTCTGAAACGTGGCCTAATGATGCTGCTCCGTCAGGCAGCTAAGCAACAACACACAGCTGCTTGAGGAGCAGCAAAAGGCAGCACTGCCACTGCAGTCGTGGAAAGCTCCACTGCCCTTGAGTTCAGACATTCATGCAAAAGCTTTAAATACACTTCACACTTATACTGTATTTTTCGATTTACTCTCGTTTTTTTTTTTGTCTTTGCCATAACATCTCCATGTCCAGCTGCCATTCACATAGCAAATCTTACATATCTTTTAACTTAACGATCAAGTTAAGGTCAAGGATTTGTGTGAAGTTAGTACTTTTTGGGGTTTTGTTTTCATTCAGACCACTTTCAAGTTACTTGATACTCGCCGCCTCTCAACCCTCTTCCTTTAAAATTAAATCTCACCCACCAGCCACTTCATTATTGTTCAACTGTTCAATAACACAAATATCTAATCGGCCAATCACATGGCGGCAGCTCGATGCATTTAAGTATCTAGATGTGGTCAAGACAACCTGCTGTTACTACCTCCTGTTTCCAGAGAAGGGTCAGCGAAAGAGAAAATATCCAGCGAGCTGCAGTTTTCTGGGTGAAAACGCCTTGTTAAGGTCAGAGATGAATGGCCAGACTGCTTCGACCTAATAGGAAGCCAACAGTAACTCAAATAATCACTTTTTTACAACCAATGATTGGAGAAGAGAATTTCTGAATGCACGACACATCGAGCATTGAGGCAGACAGGCTACAGGAGCAGGAGACATCACTGGGTGCCACTCCCATCAGCTACAAAGGTCTGATGAGTCTCAGTTTCTGCTGCAACTTTTGGACGGTAGGGTCAGAATTTGGCATAAACAACACGAAAGCGTGGATCCACCCTAGGTTGTATAAATAGTTCAGGCTGGTGGTGGCAGTGTAATTGTGTGGGCGATATTTTCTTAGCACACTTTGGACCCCTGAGTACCAGCTGAGGATCATTTAAACGCCACAGCCTACTTGAGTATTATCGCTGACCATGCCCATGCCTTTATGACCACAGTGTACCCATCTAACAATGCTGCTTCCACTGTTCCTACTAAGCTACACTGCAAAAGGAAAAGAGAGCACAATTTATAGTCTTGTATACATAAACCTTATCAAAATGGGATTTCAGAACACAGCCTCCGTCTTTCATTCCTCTAACCACCTTCTTGAAAAGGTCAGCACTGCCATATTTTTCACGTGTCCAAACACCCGCTGACATCTTCCACAGTGTTCAAAACGAACTCCGGAAAGGAAATGTGGGCCGTTCTTTTGGGCTAGTTTCTGCACAACACAGAGATGACAGTCAAGCGACAGGGAAAAACTGTGTCACCACCACCGCCCTAACTGAGACGCATACTGGAACACATCCTATTCCCAGTACAATATTAATCCAACATTCAGAACCACCTACTTCTAAGAACCTAATTCTTAATATCCAAATGGAAATAGTGTGAGATTAGTGCATGTTAACATAGGCAGTGTTAACAGCTTGTTTCATTTTCCTACAGTTGATTCTGTAGATGGGGGCAGCACGGTGGCGCGTTGGTTAGCACTGTAGCCTCACAGCGGGCAGGTCTGGGTTTGAATCCACCATAGCCAGGATCTGTCTGTCGCAGGGCCAATTGGTGATTCCACATAGGTGTGAATGTGAGTGCCAAGGGTTGCCTGTCTCTCTGGGTTGGCCCTGCGACAGGCTGGTGACCTGTACAGGGTGCACCCTGCCTCTAACCCCATGACAGCTGAGATAGCCTCCAGCCTCCCCACGACCCTGAACAGGTTAAGTGTAAGAAAATGGTTGGATCTTTTTGTAGACAATGTAGCTGATGCTACTATTTTGATATTTTGCTTTTTCTTTTGGTACATTCAGGATTTAACCATCTTACAATGCTTTAAATCTAGTTTGGTGTTTATGTGCGTTTTATTGAGACTAGAAAACTGAGGGTGTCAGAGGGAGAGCGGAATCTAAAAACTGTCACGAGCACAGGCCATGCTTTAGTCCAAGGAGCCCCACAGGACACTCCATACAAATCAATTTGCTGTTTCCTCCTCAGGTCAGCATTAAGCAACTAATTAAGCTTTGTTCAGGACCTCTTCACTTAAATTGATTTCAACTCTTTGAAAAATGGTCACTGAATTGGTTTCTTGGGAAAAAGAAAGACTCAAATGTGTTTTTGTACCAGTTTTTTTTTTTTTGCCACATCTATTATCCAAATAATAAGACGGATTTTCATTCAAAATAACATCCTCACTGTGAATGTTGAATAGCAATTTCACTTAGAGCACACATACTGCTTTTAGAGGCAGTAGGTTGGAAGTTTGAAAAGTCTTCTCTGCATGTTAGCTTTGGGATACATGTGAAGAGCATTGACACATACACTTCTATAGGCGCTTATCAGCTCAGCTCGTTGATGGAGACTTTTTTTTCCTTTTATGTGGATGTTGCAGAAACATCCGTTTTCTGCCTGAAAACGAAAACTTGGAAGTGGAATTAAATTTCTACAGATAGAGTATGTCCTGCTTTATATCCCACCTGCTGATTAATTGCATTCACTTCATGTCCCAAGTGTGAGTCTGCCCCTGATTAGATGGTTAATGAAAATCAGTGGAGCTTGAAGTCAAAAAGACCCAAGAAGCACAGAGGTACATAACAAATATATTAAAAGTGTTTTCATCATTATGAACAGGTACAAAACAGAAGCTCAAATTTTTTTTGTTTGCACGTAGTGCAAATCGTAGTGCCAGGGGCTGCACAGCAAGCAAAGCTGCAGTCCTCGGGGACAAAACAGTTGTCCAACAACAGCTTCTGTGACCTGATTGCACAGTCAGCACCCCACAAGACTGCAGTGTCACTATCTTAAACATCTTGGTAATACTGCACTTTCATTTAATGATAATTTACCATCAAGCCACTCTTTGATCAAGTGCATGCCCTGCAAAGCAAATGAGTAAAAGTAAAAAAGAAAGAAATGCAGAGTTTGGAACCATGAGGTAAACGGAGCACAGTGTGTAGAAGTGCATACATTTCTGGGAAAAAAAATCTAGTTCAAAGAATATTCGTGCATCATGGCTGCACGCATATGAATTTGATTACTCAGTTCATTGATCAATTTTTTTTTTTTTACTGTGACAACATCTGGCCCTGCCAATAGGCACAAACGAATTGCACTGGGAACTTTAGTATTTGACACTTCTGCATCATTTTCCCATGTCTGCTCTTAAATTATGTCCAGTCTGATGTTCTGTCACTGGTGGCCGAGCAAAACACAAAGTGCCGTAAATCTGTTCTGTCTCATTTCGGCAGTCTGACAGAGCTCGTCCTTGCTTACAGCTTCCATCTCACTGAAGACTAATTAAAAGGAAAATAATTAAATTATTGGGAGAATCCATCTGAGTAGTTTTAGATTTTACAAGATCACTTGTAATTATGAGTAAAGCTACGGGCGCTAATGAAATCACTCCTAATGGCACTCTGTAGGTTGTTTTCACTTTAAATGTGCCACAGCAGGAAATGATGCAGTGTTGTTAATAAAAGTGTGAGAACTTCAGTGTTCTGAGTTCAGTATTTGTTCCTCTTGTTAAAATGTCTAAAAGTTCCCTTCATGTTTCCATGCCACAGCAGTGATGCTGACATCAAAACAGGCCAAGGCTCATAAATAAGTTATTTTAATCACGACAGTGCAGCGTCGGTCAAATGTATAACAATGCCGCACGTTAATGACTGAAACAGACGTCACACAATATGTATGTTAGTAGATACAACAGCACTTGGCTGCATTTCAGTCATATACAAATACAGGCATTGGCATGAAATCATTATCAACACAGCTTACTACAGGACTGGAGTATTTATTTCACAGGGATAGTTTGTAATCTGCACACAGTGCTCAACAAATTAGCACAAGAGAGCACGAATATTTTTAAAAGCCTGTCAAATTTAAAATGACTGAATTCACATTTCTATCCCCAAATTTGAGCCGGCACACCGTACTTTTAACTTTTAAACAAAAAAAAGTGCATTTTTTTGTAGTCAGCTGCCTTTGACACACATAAACCAGAATTAAAGATTTAGCAGTAGCAGAGAGTTATTTTCAATTGAATGTTTTAAGGAGACGAGCGCATTAATAGAACAGAAACTCTTAACCTTGGACCAAAAGCCTCAGCACACAGCTTCTTCTTTTCCTAAAATGATACTTTAATCTATGTATCGCACACACTGAAACCACACTGATGAGCTCAAACATTTTTGACAGATAATCCCCCCCCCCCCCCCCCACCCCATACCAACGCCTCGCAACCACCACCCCACGCACACCACTCGAC
>VOQJ01012457.1:14098-24316 GCA_015052665.1 Apistogramma diplotaenia
CACAAGTCTCGATACGCGCTTCAAAGCCTCGACACAGAAGGACACATCACTACCAAAAACTGCAGTTCCTCTGCAGCCTTTTTTGACTTCTTTAAAATCACACCTGTTTAAACTGCATTAAGGTTTATAATTACTTACTAAACATGTGTCACAGTGCTGGAGATTTCAGCCTTTGTAAACTTCCTCTTTGTAACGTATCAGGAAAAAGTACTGTTTGGAAAAATAGTACATTATGTCCTCTGGAATACTGAGGATCACAAATGTATTGTTGTGAGGCCATTTGTGCACTCTGAGGCTGACTGAGACTTCAAACTTATGTTGAGGGTTCAGCTTTATTTAAGTTTGCATTTTAGGTTTAAGTGACTTTTGTCAATGAGTGCCCCACAAGCACTGAAGGACCTGAACGTGTGTGTTTGTACATTGATTGACTGGCCCTGCTACAGCTGTGGCAGATGGCAGGAGTGTAACTGAAGGTGACAGATGTGTCTAAATCGTAGACACACATACACACAGTTTCTGTTCTGGTGGATGAGTGTATGCAATTCTGGGTAGTGTGAGTGTGCACTTGCATGTCTTTTCACTGTGAAGACACACAGGACCACATTGGAACCTTGGCAGGAGCAGCATTAGTGGACAGTTTTTACAGGACTGGATTCAGACTTACAGTATGTTTGAGGGCTTGGAAACAAATCAGGTGCAGGGTAAGGACAAGACAGTCCTCACAAAGGTAATACTCCAGAAATTTGAGTGTGTGTGCATGTGTGTGTTACAGATGGCCCTAAGTGTGCTGCTGAAAGAGCAGATTAACAAGAAACACACACTGAAAACCTACAATATCCACATTGAACCAAACTCCAGTGACTATGAGCATCAGTATTCAGTATTATAGTAGTCACTGCCAGGCATGGGCATTTCAAGACAAAAGTACTATTCAGTATTAAGAAAGACTTATCTGACTATTCTTGGCAGATGTGTTGGGCTGCCATTGATTTTTCAAAACATTTTATCATATTTCCAGCAGTTGGAAACATCAGAATTGATGTAGAGCAATTCCATTTCCAAGTTAGTTTGTCATATATATACACAGTACCAGTCAAAGGTTTGGACACACTCACCCAAGTCAAAGTATTTGTCAGCAACCATGTGCAAAAATATGTAACTCACAAGAGAAAATGATGCCTTTTAATAGATTCAGATTTTCTTTCCTGCATCATGACCAGAGGGAATAATGAAATATGGAAAAACAAAGCCTGAAAAGCCTCATTCCCACCCACAAATACAAATACACACTGTAAAACTTTCATATTTACTCACATCAGATGATAAAAGGTAAAAAAAAAGTGTTGGATTTGATGATTGTGTTTATCAGCTCCTAGTATCCTCAATCTCACAAATGGATCTGGTCTCCAACTAACAAGACTGTATGAATGATTAAGTGTGGCGCCTGCAGTGAACGGAGAAGCCTGTAGGAGACGCTGTTGGCTCCTCACCCTGTCATTCGGCGTTGTTTGGCAAGAAGCTGCCAAACAGAGAGTGAGTGAGTGGCAGACTGGCTGTTTCTGTTTGACCTTTTCCATCCAAATGAGCTTTAACTGCATTGTGCTGAGGAGAGTTTATGAGGCAGAAAATTAGCCCATATGGCTGTGAAATCAGATCAGTGTCACCAACAACAAATCAAACAACACATCTGACTGCCAGAAAGCACAGCAACGACAACAACACAGCGCTGCACGCTCACTGCACTGACTGCAGGCTGAACATCGGTGACGATGGTGACGGTGCAGCCATCGGAGGATGACAGCAGCTGATTCATAGGACTAACGGAGGTTCACACTTTCCAAGAAGTCATTTTCCAAGACAGTTTCAATTTCATGAGGGTGCTGTGTCAAAGTGGGATCAGATCCCAGACTATTGCAGGCTTCCAAGAGTCAGCTCATTATAGTCAGCGATCTTTCACAAAAGTCCGTTACAACTGTGTTGTAAAGACACCATGAAACCATCGAGTGCCCTTCAGATGCTGCTGCCTTCATCAATTTCAGCCGCTCCACAAACCTGACACTTGACGTTTACCTAAAGTATAATAACATTATTTTACCAAACAGCATAGTTTTCTAGAAAGTTAGCAATAACATCAGCAAGTATTAACTGGATTCTAATACTAACATTTCCATTTTTTGAATCAAGTGAACATAAGAGCTGACACGGAGCTGTGCACAGAGCGCACTGGAAACACCCACAGATGCTTTAAAAGATGGATGTAGCCACCATGGCTCTCACCCACTGGTTTGTTTGCTGAGAGTTCTCGCCGTCGTCATCTTGGTTCTGAAACTGGATGTGACAAGTGAGGGGTGGATCTGTGTGTGAAAGCACACGCTCACTGCCTAACAACTTGTGACTGACAAGTCATAAGCTGATGAGCCTGTTTTTAGTTTCCCATGGACTTCTATAAAACCACAAGTCTTTTTGCAGCCCAGTGGTGGCCGTTAAAACGTTCAGCTTGTGTTTCAGACCTGGAAGTGCCACCTATCATCTACTGTATACTGTCTATGGAAACACTTGTTCTTGTACAGTATCACCACCTGGAGGTAAGGACTGAGTAACTTACAGTCTAGAAATAAAGCCAGTGATGCTGTCACACAACCATCACAGCACTGACAGAGTTTGTCACAAAACCTTAAAAATTCTAACAAATTTACAGCTACTGATGGTAACTCATGTGTAACGCATCAGGATGCTGCACATCACAGCCAGAGGACAACCTGCCTCATTTCAAGTCTCATAAATCTGACCTTTTTTTTCTTGCCCTTTAGATTTTTGGCTTTTGTGCTCACATACTCTTTCATACATGCGATCCCAGGCCTTAATGTGCAGACCAACAAAGGAAAGACCCGACTTGCTAAGCCGGGAGCCTTTTAAATGCTGTAAGCTCTGGTCAGAAAATCACCAGGAGTAGCTGAGCCACATGAACAAACAGCAGCTGCTGCAGGGCGTCACTGGGGATTATTTGGTAAATGTCCAGCTGCCACTTTTGTTTCAGTCAGAGATTCTGCTAACTGTACACACGTGTTTGAGATCAGCGTTTGCAATGCTGATCCAGTATCACAGCAGGTAATGTGGCTCCACTTTTTGGTCTGCAATTCAAGCTAACAGCAGCGGTTTGCTAACAGTGAGGGTGCGTTGGTACAGATTTACGATCATTTTAGTTTCAGCCAAACCAAAATCACTATGAAAGCTCCCTTTATGTAGAAGCTTTATATATTTTCTTTTTGTGGGTTTTGTAACTGTCATAGCAAATACAGAACATACAGCAGGTTAAGAAAAATAGAAAATCTGAACAACAAAAATGTCTTTTCAGCGGTTGACAGCGATAATGTGAGAGGACAGAAGAATCATTTTCAGCTGTGAAAAGGCCCCGACACACAGCCGAGGAATCTCATATCTCATTTCAAGAAAAATGTTCCAGACCTTCAAATTCACCGAATATGCTGCCCGGCCCAAACAAAATCCCATCTTGTGTCTACATCGTCTTTCAGTTTCAGCCTCGAGCAACAAAATGTGCCAAAAACACATACAACTTGTTTAAAAAGTGCTTCAAACACACAAGGCTTAATAGAAAATTATGGATCTTCTAAATATGGAAATGAATTGATGTCTCCAAAACAATCCACACATGAATTTCTGATGAAAACAACTATGTGGAGCAATCAAATGATTAAACTATCAAAATGATATGAAATAAAAATCCTGAACATTTATAAGCTTGAATATTTGAACTTTCTGTGTTCCTTTTGGATGGTTTATTGATTATTCACAAAATAATCAACTCACTTGTTGTGTCCATAATAAACTCTGCAGTGTTGGGTTCTTAGACAGAATCTAACAAGTCACTGTCATTACTGTTTATCATATTAAATACTCTTCTCAATTACCTGACCCATCATTAAGTCCAAAACCCCGAGACTTTTTTAGTATATGTAATGCCATGAAATTGAGCTAAAAGATAATCAACTCTCAAATTAATTTTCTGTCTGGTAGATTAGTCAACTTATCATTTCAGCTCAGCTTGTCACAAAGCCTGTGTAGCATTTTCAGAATCACACAGAAACCAGCAGAACAATCAACCTCCATTCACCAAATGTTAAAATACAAGCACACAGATGTTGCCTCCTAATCCCCCTCCTTTCCTTCCTCCCTCTCTTCCACAGTATCACCGCAGCTGAAAGGAGCCTTCTCTGCCAAACATGAGGAGCAGTTTTGGTAAAAGCCTAGAGTTTCATCAGCATGACTCTGCAGACACATCAGGACTGTAAACTCTGTGGATGTAAGTAACAGTGAATGTGATGTAATACGCCTCCTCTCCTCTAATCTGTTACATATAAGATTACAGATAATCTGGTTGTGAGGTGACGTCACACACGGTCCTACTCTGCCCAAAAGGAAACCACACACACATATAAACATACACTGCCACCATGCTTTTATTATGACAGAGAATTAGTGGGTAAATATACGGAAGACCACAAATGCCAATGTTAAATCATTTAATTCCTTAACGCAACTGAAATTTTTGAATTGAATTAATTGAAAACAAAAATTTTAAATTTATTACATGTTCATATCACTGTGAGGCTCACAGGCATGAGTGTACAACCATCCATGTGGTGTTGTTGATAACAACAAGCAATATAGTAAAACATAGCTGTAATAATGTAAATTGTGTTTTCATATTTTCTAATAATTAATAAACAACTAAATTTATATATGTATTATATTTACTCATGCACCAGATGATGTCTAATCAATAATCTTCTGTCACGTTAGCGCTGGCAAAAGATATTGTGATGAAGACTATAAGAGTGATTTTTATTTTATTTTACTATTTTAATTTTTTTATCCACTTGCATAAACGGGGAAAAAACAGATACAATAAACACAGAAAAAGTGCCATATTCAGTTTTTATACGTATTAGTCTAGAATTGCATTCATCCCTGTGGAAAACAGTATAGAAAAACACAATATAACAGAAGCCATCATTAATAAACGTTAATGTTAACAATCACTGTTGTAACAATGTAACAGTTTAGCTGTAATAGTGTACTAGCCTTTTTTCAGGGGAAATTAGAGTCATCTTTCAATGGGAGCAGAATCAATAAGTTCAAGGAAAAAAGATACAAAAGCTGGAAAACATTTAGAATTTGTTCAGGCGTGACTTGTGTTTTTCTCTGGAACTCTACAAAGTTTACCAAGATGTTTGCCTAATGTAATATTAGCCAAGAAGGTCTGGCTTGTGCGTTAGGCTGAAACTATTACAGCCGTCCTTTTTTAATGGATTTAAGGTAGACAGGACCAAATCAAAAACAGATTAAGATTGTATTAGCTTTAAGGTAACACACTTGGTATTACTGATAAACTAACTCAGCTAAATTAGATTGCTGATTTTATATTTGCTTTTATTGTCTGTGTATTTGAGTTAGCCTTGTAAAGTTTCATTTTCAGTTCATAATCTCAATATCAGTGCAAAAATAACTTTTTACCATGTCTGGTGTTGTGGTCAGTGGTGTTCAATCGCTTCCACCAGCTCCAGCCTCCAGAGTCACCGCTGTCCTGGGCCTCAAGCAAAGCCACCTGGGGTATCCTGTCGCCTTCATCTCCAACAACCTCCACCCAAGCCTTCTGGGTTGGCCTGTCGCCTCTGTCATTGCCAGCTGCCTCTTCTGCCACCACAGGGTATAGCCAGCTCCCTGAAAGGCTCCACTGCTGGTTTGCACCTCAGGAGTTTGAGCCAACATCGGCTGCCAGCCAAGCTTCTAGAAAGGTTCCATTTCTCAGCTATTGGCAATCCCCTGGCAAGCCTCCGAAGTTGCTCTCTCTCCACATGGCTCCACAGCAGCATGTCCAAATAACATCAGTGATTTAAGATGATGTAGAAGCAGGACGCTGCCTCGCTGAGTCTCTGTTTCAACATGAGTCAAATGTGCGAACTTCATACTACGTTCCTATATTTAAGTTGAATTCATAGGCCAAGTAAAACCAGAGTTATGATCAATAAATTACAGCATCCTTCTTCCTGTATACTGTATTGCCCTCATGTTTGATCCACGAGCATGAAGAAACAGCAAAAATGGGATGTTCACTGTGGGTTGATATTTCATCAACATAGCATTTGGATCTGTTACTATATATCTTGACTGAACTTAAAAATTTTAGGCAGTCCTTTATCTCATATTTTTATATTGGAAAAAAAGTTATATTTTATAGTGCCATTGTCTCAAGAATGCAATTTTTATTGTGTCTCATCAGCTATGACATAATACAAAAAAACTATATACAAGTCATAAAAAACTATTTTTAGACAGACTGGCATGAATAAACCATTTATTACATAATTACCTATTAGTGAACATCACTATCCTTTTTTAAAGTCCAAGTTGAGTCTTTGAACTAGCTTGTAGTGTGTAGCCAAAAGTCAAAATCCCCCAAGATTCAGTTTACTGAAGAGCTGCAGCCATGGCTAATAAAAAAGAGGGAGACATTCTTATTTATCTCATTCAGCATAAATATTAAGGAGTTTAAGTAAATGAGTATTAATTTCTTTATAAATATACAATCTTTTTTGAGTTTTTTTTTAAATTTATAAATACAACTGAGTGTGATGATTACATTTATTAGCTCACCTATCAGTTATACCTTATATGCAAAGAAACATCCTAAAGCTCAAAGGCTCAAATAAGACCAGCAGGCTGTTGTTAGAGTAAGCATGCCTCCATAGATAGAACCGGCCCTGCTATACTTTACCACAGTACCTATTCCACTAGGATATCCTTTGTGACTCTTCATGTTAACAAGCATTTTTTTTCTAGGTTCAGATTCTCTCATGTGCCAACTAGCTGCCTCTTTCACTCAGCTATCACCTGCCAGCCTCCAGATCTCATCTCCCGCCGTGCTCCACTCTAAGCATTCCACCCACCTCCCCATACTCATCCTCCATCCCCTGTGCCCCTCTCTGTCTGCTCAGCCTGCATCCATCATCCCTCATCCTTCAGTGCCCTCCAAATGCCAATTCACCTTAAGCGCCTAGTCGCCTCTAAAGGCTTTTTTCGCAGTATTTTTTTAAACCCTGTGTCAGTGCCCTGCTTTTGGATCTACTTGTTGGCAAAAAAAGGAGACTCAGCATAACCAAAACTTCATATTTTATAGTGCTCCAACAACTGTTACATTCCAACTGTTACTGTCCCAACACTCACATTACTTCCTCCTATAAATCCTTCATGTGGATGTTCTGCAGCTGCACATAAAGCAACAGAAAAATAATCTTTTGAGTGTTTCCTCACAGGGAGCAGCACTGCTGACTAACTGACTGATGCTTTAATGCACGACTGCGCAGAAAGACAAAACCAACATGACACATATAACATGGCTCCCAAGGACACTGCAACAAGCATATAGTTACTGTATATATCACAATTTACTGGAAGTCTCCACTGTAAATATTAAAACAATACGATCATAAGAATAGAAATACTTTTTTGTAACAGTTCATCTGCATATTTTAACTTCCGTACTGCAGTTTTTGGCTGTGTGAAACAAACAGGGTGGATGGAGCAGCTACAAAGATCTCTTTACTTCAGTTACTGATCAGGTGGCTGATGAAGGACCTCCAGCTGTTGCCCAGGAAAAAGTATTTTGACAGAGCCCTTTGGTCCTGGGGGGGGCGAGCCGCCTGGTACCGAACAATCACAACGGCTAATGGTGGTGCTCGCTAGCAAACTGGTTATAGTGATCCACGCAGAGAGCCAGCCACCAATAAACACAGAAAAAGATGTTGGAGCACTGTAATGCTGCTAATGCAGGTGAAACGCTCTGCTCCCACAGAGACAACTGAGCGCTGCAGAGTTTAAACGTAGCAACGAAGCATCATTTTTTTAGAATAAAATTGTTCGAGTTAATCACTGAATCATTGCAGCCATAATTAAAAGAAAAAGTCAAATTACTACATTCCTGCAGGCTTATTATGTAGCCATTACAGGAATATTTCAGTTGAACAATAAATAATAATAATAATAATGTCTGTCAGAAATATCATATATTATTGGAATATATGTACAAGCCTGCTAAAAAAAAGGCATTAAATGCTTGAGAATATCATTAAAGGTGATTTGTAGATGAAACTAATGAATATTTTCAGTATAAATTAACCTGCTCACAGTGGTGGGGATTAATCAGCTATGTGCAAGTAAGTTATAAGTTGAACTACAATTCCCAGCAGCCTGAGGTAGTTTATCTACATTAATATTTGGACGTTCATTCAGTCACTGTATAAAACTAAGAATGAAAGTGAAACTACAAACAATTAGCTATGAAAGAAAATCCTGATTGCAACTACGAACCTGACTCTCAGTGAATGTGCAGAAGCACCATCAGTGCTCACACAGTGACAACATGATTGTGAATAAAAACAAATATCTCACCCTAAAGCTGTGTTCAGACCAAACATCTGAAGCTTTGCCCAGTGTTACTGACACAACTGCAGCAGCTGGAGTGTTTTTGGAAGCCCACAAATATCTGCCCATCACAGCCAACAGGAGGAGTACAAGAGACAGTTGCCATCAAGTAAGAGTGACACTTTCACCAGCAGGTCCTACAGTTTTGTTCACTTTTCTTCAAGTTCTCTTCTATCTAATACTTTTTTTATCTTTAAAAGCAAAGATGAGTCATACAGTCTGGTGTGAGCATACTACTAGTAAGAATTACTAGAGCCATACCTCGGAAAATACATGACACATAGCAATGAGTTATATATACACTCCCCTCACTCTGTCACAATCTGCTGTTGGCAGAAGACTTCGTGAACAAAAGTACAGATGCTTCAGCAGAAGATGCAAACTGCTAATTAACAAGAGGAAGAGCAGGAAGGCCAGGCTGGAATTTGCCAAGAAGTTTAAAGACAAGCCTCAGAAACTCTGGGGCAAAGTTTTACGGACTGATGGAACAAAGATGAATCTTTACCAAGGTGATGGAAAGCTTAACCTTTGGAGAAACAAAGGATCTGCTCAGTCCCAAACACAAGAACTCATCTGTGAAACAGTGGAGGTCATGGATTGGGCTTCTTCTGCAACTGGCTCATTAATCTTTAATGATGATGTCATGCATGATGGCAGCAGTACAATGAACTCAGTTACACTAGTCAGTTTCCAGCCTTAAACCCTATAGAGCATTTTACCTGCTAAAGAGGAGACTGGAGGAAGGGACATCCCAAAATAAACAAAAAGAGAAGAGGCTGCGGTGAAGCCTGCATCACCAAAGGAGGATGCAAACATTTAGTGAGGTCAGTGGGTCACAGGCTTAAAGCAGTTATTGCAAGCAAATGATCTGCTGTCAAGAAAAATGGGTGGGTTCAGACAAAAGGTGCCTTCTGAACGGTGTATCACATCCAGATGGAAATACCTGGAAATAAAAGCTGTTGCTCTTATGTCTTTTATTGATTTTTTTGATGCCAAACCCAAATGTTTTCAGTCTATAGCAAAAATAAAGGGATTGGTTTTACAGGTGCAATCATGGGCATGCATACGTAGACACGCTGAATCGTACGTTAGCGTCACCGCCATTTTGGAAGTGGCTAAAATAAACATAGAGGAGCATTACTCTGGTGCTTTGTAGCGTTGTTCAAACCCTATCACATGGGATTACCTTTCACAGGTTAGAGTGAACAATTTTTAAAATTGTATTTGGCAATTACAGCATTCTGAAAACACAATTTGCATACGTTGCAGATATTACGATGTAGTCCTGCGGTGCAGCCTCCAAACTATGAAAATCTTACTGAACTAAGTTTGGCCTGAACCGACTACTCTGATACATATAAAGACTGACGGATGTTCCAGACCTTCTGTTTGCTGCTGTCAGCTTATCGCTCTATTGATGCATCTGTGCATCTCTTGTTTTTGTGCAATAATAATAATAAAAATACATTTAATTTATGAAATTATAAATTTTTGTTTCACATTTTAATCTAATTGTTTGTCATGCAATAAAACGTGGCTCTATAATTTTAATACACAGTTAAATAGCTAAAAGAAAATGAAGTAGATCAGTGTCTATTACAATGTCTTATTTTAATTTGTACTTTTTTCATTTTTTGTATTAAAGATTGTCATTAATAACACTTAAACTGATCACTGAAAATACTTTTTTTAAAATCCAGAAACCTGTACTGTAGA
>VOQJ01012462.1:0-10732 GCA_015052665.1 Apistogramma diplotaenia
AGGAAATTAGAGGTCATCCAGGCCTTTATGTCTTTAAGACATTCCTGCAGCTAAACTAACTGATGTGTATCATCTGGCTTCACAGATATATAAAGCTGTGTGTCGTCTGCATAACAATGAAAATTGATGCAATGTTTTCTAATAATACTGCCTAGGGGAAGCATGTATAGTGTAAATAGAATTGGTCCTAGCACAGAACCTTGTGGAACTCCATAATTAACCTTAGCATGTGAAGAAGACTCCCCATTTACATGAACAAATTGGAGTCTATTAGATAAATATGATTCAAACCACTGCAAAGCTGTGCCTTTAATACCTATAGCATGCTCTAATCTCTGTAATAGTATCAAAGGCTGCACTGAGCTAAGAGCCATGTCAGCTATTTTATTTACTTTCTGACAATTTCTCATCTATTCACTGTAAATCATGATTTATTTACTTTGGCTGTGTATTTCTATGGCCTATTCATTGCTTATTGCTAACCACTGACTCTTCTGCTCAAACAGCTCCTTAACTGGTATGCATGCATCCATACGTACTTCTGTTCTTCGCACTCTGCGTCATCAAGACTCAGCTCCTTCCTCATCGTTCCCTCAATCTCAGCTGCCAGAGAATCCTGCAACACAAAAAAAATTTTAGGAAGGGAAAGAAGGACATACAGGCAGAGCGATGCACCAACACTTTTGTAGTAACTAACCATTGGGTACAGTCCCAGCGGGTGGTAGCGCCGTGGGGTTCCTGCGGGGTAGTTTCTGTTCCTCAGGTTCTTCAGCTCCTCCTGAGCTTCATGCAGCATCTCAATGCACTCGGAGTACTTCTCCTCTAACTCCTGGAGCTGTTGTTTTGTCGAAATTGCAATTAAACATTGTAACCAGCACTCTCATTCACAGTATTTAGGCAACTATCTGTGATTGGAGACAAGCCTGGCAAGCAAAGGGAAGTTACCTCTGCTGTGAGCTGCCTTTGGGCATCTTTAGCTGCCAGCAGGTGTTGAGACAGCTCCTCATTTTCCACTGCATACTAGACACAAACATGCAGCTTTGAGTGAGCAAACAGCTAAACAGGACTATAATATAATAGTAAAATTATAGCTGAAATCTTTTTGCTCATATACTCACAGATTTGGCTTTCTTTTGTAGATCTACTATCTGAGACAGGAGATGTGTGATCTCCTCTTGCTGTCGTGATGCATCTTCAGTCTTACGGGCCAATTCCTCTGCTATCGCAGAGATTTGGAGACTGGACAACTCTTAAAGTTTGACAGGAAGTTCAAGTAGAGAACAGAGAAAAGTGAGAGCAAAAGCTGCTGGGTGGTCTAAGAAATAGTAAACACTGTACAACCCTGTTTTTTAAAAAAGGTTTTACACTGTAAAAATATGAAAACAAACAAATAAAAACAGAACCTTTAAAATCTATATTTAATTAAAGTAGATTGAAGAAGTATTGAAGAAGGCTTTTTATGGGTTTTTTGCTTTGTTCTGAGTAGTTGGTCATTTTGACTGTCATCACTAACACTTCGGCACTGAAATTCAATTCAATTCAGTTCAATTAAATTCATATACATTCACAACAGTAGCATCTGGGTTCTTCATATTCCAAAATACAGACCGTACATCATTACGTAGAAAACCCCAACAATCACATAACACCCTATGAGAAAGCACTCGGTGACAGTGGGAAGGAAAAACTCCCTTTCAACAGAAAGAAACCTCTGGAACAACCAGACATTTACCACAGTGTTGTGCTGTTGAGTGTCATTTGGTATTAAATAAGGAAGGCATCATCACCTGTATGCATTTCTTAAAACCTGCAGCCTATATAGCATTTAGTATTAAAGGTGCCTGCATGTCAAAGTTACCACAGATCATAAAACCCACAAATTCTTTGCATATTTACTTTGAGAAATGCTATTTTTAAATTGTTGAACTATTAAGCTAATGAGTGATCCCTTCCCATTTTCTTCTTTTAATAGCATTATGCAGGTTTTTCTGTCCACTGATGCCCCTGAAACATGTTCATGAAATCAAGTTCCTTAATTTCAAAAACAATAACATTCTTCTGTATGCTATTGTGATATCACCCACTGGTTTCTGAAGTCCCATTTTAAAGATCGGCATTTCCGCCATCATGGTTGCAAAAACCTGGATGTGAAGAAACTGTGTGACCCGCGATCACTAGCTAATGAATTGGCAAGAGATGAAAAGATGTGACTGACAAGTGGTTAGCCAATGAGCGTGTGGTTTCATACCAGAGATAATCTTCTATTTTGAGTTACAGTTTGACTGAGATTTGCGAAACAGACTAAAGTTCTTATTCAGCACAACTCCAGTGAAACTCTAGCCACGCGCTCATTCACACTTCTATTCTTTAATCATGCACACACATAGGAACGAATGGCAAGAAGAGACTCACTGAGTTCCTTGACACAGTCGTTCACGAGCTGCTGCTCCTTTTCTTCATAGGTTTCCGTCTCTGACTTCAGATGGTTAGCCTACAAATAGACGTCCACAGTTAGACAAAATACTGTCTAACTATGGACTAACTATGGATAATCTCACCATGTTGGTCCTATTAAAGTGTGTGATACCTCTGAGCGGAGTGACAGGTTCTCCTCTTCCAGTTCTTTGAGTTTCTTCTGGAGTGTGTCGCTCACAAAGCCTCCTGAAGCTGTTTCCAGTTTGCTTTTCTTGCCCCTTTGGAAAGATGAACATAAAGTTGCCAAGAACCTACTAGTTTGGTTCTACGCTTTTGGTTATATTTTTACACCTGTGAAATGGTAAATGCCATTATTCACAGAGGAGTGACATTAAGTTACAAAGACAGGAAACTAACGTTGGGGAGCTGCTGGTTTCATCCTCACTCTCTTCAGCTGCATTGGTGTAAAACTGCAGCAGCTCATCCTTCAGGTTCAGCTCATGGTGCAGCTGGGCCACCTGCAAGAGGACAGGTACTATTCAACACTTAACTTTAACTTAACATTTTTGTTGCTCTAAAGTTCTGCGAGGCACACCTCCTCTGTGATTTTCCCCACTTGTTCCTCCAAATACTCGTTCTGTTCTGTAAGAGTTCGGTTCTTCTTAAGAAGCGACTGGCCAATCTTTGCAGCCAACTCCAGATCTCTCTCTTTCTATTGGTTACAGTGCAGGAGGAAGAGAAGAGAAGAGAAGAGAAGAGAAGAGAAGAGAAGAGAAGAGAAGAGAAGAGAAGAGAAGAGAAGAGAAGAGAAGAGAAGAGAAGAGAAGAGAAGAGAAGAGAAGAGAAGAGAAGAGACACAAGACAAGACAACGATTTGGGTACTTAAAAACATAATCAGATTTACCTTCATAGAAAAGGCAAAAACAAACCATCTCACCTCCTCCAACAAACGTGTAACAGCATCAATGTCATTGTAGGTCTTCGTCATCTGGCCCACTCGGTCAGCACACAGCACTGTGGAAACAACAAAAACATCCCAACCGAGTGTCAAAATGGCAGCGAGGGTGCCAAAACTGTTAACGACCTTCTCATCGTCATCAGCTGTGATCTGTGAACATGTGATTGCATTATGTAACGATCTTTTTTTTTAACTCAGAGGTCATGTATACTGTAGCGTGCAACACTTCCATCACCACTGATATGTCTGTATATGAAGCAGCAGGGGTTAAAGGGGAAAGAATCGTGTTCTGTGGCGCCCAGCGTGTGGACCTGCTATCCTCAGGGTGGCAGCAATTATTGACTTCAGAGCTCAAATTGATAACGTGCTGTACAAAGTTATCGAATCCATTATGGTAAGCCTCTGTAATACTGTTACTACTAACTAACACACAATAATTTCAATAAGCTCCCTAGAATGTCCTGTTTCTGAAAGTAAATTTAGGTAACAGTGTGATGCAGTTTGGCTCACACATGCACAGCAAAGAACCATGGGAACTGACATGTGGCCATGTGGCATTTAGCAAGGAGAACAAACTAAGAGACAAGAACCTGTGCAAAAACTATAAACTGGAAAAGACACAGTTTCAATCTGTTTTTCTGCATTACTGGAGCTCTGACATAACAAGACAGCAACCTGTAATCTACTGCAGTCAGGAAGCAAAGTGTAACAACAACCTTCAATGTGCTGTGAACAAAACTCAGAGCACCAGAAATAAATAAACACCCCAATCATTTGATTGCATCTTAAGTTACATTAAGCAGACCTCTCTTTTCTGATTTTTACTTCACACTTCTTGTCTTCCTTACAGTAGCACTCCTCCAGCCCACATGCATCTCTTTCAACCTCCCTATCTCGCTCTTTCTAATATCCATACCCTCCACTTGCCTTGATGACAATCGATGAGCACACACGACCACTGATCCAGACACCGATACATTCCCTTTCTGCCACTCTCACTGCCACTGTTCAGCTACTGTATGACAGGCTCACAGACTATATCAGCCTCCACCCACACGGACGTCCCTGTGAGTGAGCGGGAGGTAGGCGGAGAGATGAGAGCGTCCATTTTGAGAGCGTCTGCAGCTGCAGAGGTGAAGTGGAAGTTGTGTTGTGATTGGGCAGGAGAGGAACCAGGATGCAAGACAGAGAGAATAGAGGCGACTTCCACTTCTTTCTTTACCTCTCTTTCTACTCTTTACCAGCAGTTTTTGAATTTATAAGTGAGAGAATAATAACGGCCGCCTCAAATATAAGGACTCAGAGATGTCAGCAAACCCCTGGAAGATGATTGCCTAAACTATCGGAGTGGATTTGCTTCCTTAATCCTTGTGTTTTGCTACTATGACCTCTGATTTGTTCTTTGTGTTTTGTATCCTGGTGTTTCTCTGCTCTTCCTCGTAGTTTTTGATTAGTGCTAGGTTCAGTTTCCATTATGTTTCTAGTTTTTTTAGTTCTAGTGAACAGTCTTATTTGTGTGTTCCCTCGTGTGTGTTGGTCATTTGAAGGTTGAATTGCAGTTTTATTCTCTGATTATTTTATGGTCAAAGACAAACTAGATTCCACTAGAATAGAAAAGAAAGAATCCAACCTTAATCTAAAATTAATAATAATGTCTTACAGAAGATTACTCGACTTGAACGAATCTGACGTGCTTTTTCTTCTTTTAGCTGCTTTAGGGGTCATTACAGTGGATCATCTGCCTCCATCTCTCCGTATCCCTACCAGCCTTCTCTGTCACACCAACCCTCTGCATGTTCTCCTTCAGGATTTGATAATCCACGTTTGATTTTGCAAAAATTTTAGACGCCCTTCCTGACTCAACCCTCCCCTGGCTTGTGGCCCCCACAGTAGCTGAGTTATATCAAATATTCAAAGCAATATATAATGTACTGACAGCAAGAGTTAATATTAATGTTTAATGCGAGAAAGCCTCTTCAGACAGTGCTGTCGTCACTCCATAAACCTCTTGTCCTTACTCATAAACCTTCTGTTGGGTCAGCATATTAAGCAGAGTGCTGAGATGATATATGGGGAGCGCAGCAATTATCTTAATAGAATAAATGAAGAAGCATTCGTGTTTCAGGGCCAAACAGAAACAAAGGGTTCGTTCTCAGGTTACAAAGTATCCAAATGGTTCTAAGACTTAGCTCTGAGCTTTGGCTTTAAAGACATATTCACTCATTATGAGCGTGATGTCAAATAAATTCCTTAAAGACATCAGAGGACTATGTGAGAAAGCTGTGGTCACAGTTCTTAAGTAGGAGAAGTTCACACACTTGTTTGGGGACTTGAGCCCATAACGGCGAGAAAAACTCAAGTACCTTTTAATAACATTAACCCCATTTAAGCAAATGCCTACTACTATTTGTGTTTTTAATTACCATTTGAAATATGGTAAAAATTCTGAATACCATGTCACTGTATGCATGGTGAGAACCAGTTGCAGGATTCAGGTGTAAAACCATCCACTTCTGAAGCCCTGCTTTCAGCAGCATTTCCTTCTTACTGTTACTCTGTCTGAATATGAAACAAACCAATCAAGGTGTCAGTGTGGTCAGGCAGACTTACAGAAGTATTTGAGTGTCTCTTCGATTTGCTCGGTGGTCAGGTCGAGCCTCGCCTCAGGCGCGACGAGGGGCGTGTGGAGCCAGTCGTCATGGTCATATCCATAGATGGTGTCAGCCCGCAAGCGGTACACTGGCAACTGCTCCTCCAGAAGACTGATGATCTCAAACTCGGGCAGGTCAGTGCTATTGCACACATCTGAGCATTAGAGAGCAAGAGGATGGGATGAGGGGGGCGGATTTGTTCTGTGCTCATTCCCCGCGAGACCACAGCGAGTCAGGTTTGTGATGCCGACGTCTGAAACAATCTGAATAGTACTTTAAAAAAATCATAATTTTTTAAGAAGACCTTTGTTGCTTTTCTTTCATTTATATCAGCTTATCCTGTTACACTGGTCGATGTTCATATTAAACATGGCTGTGGCAGTGTTTCGAATTAAAAGAACATTGTATGTAAAATTATATATAATAAAATTCTGATTATATAAAACCACGGGATTATATAAAACCAGTTTTACTATATTGGCTCTATATGATGTCAGTGAGAGTCGATGTCTGCGATATGGTCATTGCAGGCACACAGCTGTGAATACAGAAGCCCCACCCACCTGTGAGTTAAAAGCTACTGTTTGTGAGGAGTTACCAATCAGATGAAGACTGGTTAAAGGGCATTAATCCAGCTTGCTACAGACAGAGGGTGTTAATCAGTTTCAGCTGCTTTGGTGTTAATGAAAATAACAACAAGTTGACTAAAGGGGCAACAATGAGACAACCCCGAAAACAGGAATGATTTTATAGGTGGAGGCTGCTGACATGCTACTGGTAGCATGAGATGATACCTGGATCCTACAGAGGTTGCACAGGATGGATGGAAGCATGAGGAGCATGCCCTGATGTTGTCAGGCATGTGGGGGCCACACAAATTACTGAGTACCGTTTTGAGTTGCTGCAATGACATTTCAGCAAAATGGACTAACCTGCCACATCATTTCACTTTGATTTCCAGGGTGACTGAATTCAGCCCTCTGTGGGTTGATAACATTCCTAACACATTACCTGGTCCATATCAGTGTAGATATCCAGCATGATTTTCACTCAGAATGGTAAGAGACTATTTACACACACTGGTATCACTTTACTTTGGCTACATGGATGTGGGAGATGTGGAAAAGTAACTTTTACTGTTTAGATTGACATATAAAATATATTTTTTGAAGAAGCAGCATTATATTATTAATAAAATTACAAAAAAAATTATTTTCAATTGTCTCAATTGTTCATTATTATTATTATTATTATTATTTATTACAATCATAACTGCCACACTATAATCAGACAATACTAAATATTGAGTTGCGTATTGAAGACTCTGAATATATATTTAGATGTTTGATGTTCTGAGGTCTTCTAAGGATATTTCTACTATGCACTGAACCTGTGATGGTCTCGGCGTCCCTGCAGTCGGGAGGCGCTAGGCGTGGGTCAGGCTGGTTGTACTCGCCCTCGCTCACATACTGCTCCTCGTAGGTGTGCCGCTGATCAGGCTCAGGCTCTGACTCTGGGTCCTGGGGCAAGTAGGGGGCTGGGGAGGCCAGCTTGGCTCACCTCTCACTAGTGGAGAGAGAAGGGGGCCATGGAGCTGGAGCTCCACTGTTTTTAACAGGTCCACGTGACAGAAGAGACAGCAGATACAGAGACCTGGAGGGGACAGAAGAGAGGGGGAAGGAGGGTGGACAGAGGGAGAGAGAGAGAAGCAGAGACCTTTACAGAGCTGTTTGATGTAATCCAAAGTCTGCTTCAATCAAAGTGTCTCTCTCGTTCCCAACAGAGTCTTTAAGCACAAGTGCTGCTGCTGACTCTGCAGTGTGAATCCTGCCAACAACCTGCATAAAGCACAGTTTACCCACTGCACACACCAGTTTTCATAAGTAGCAAGACTGCAGGCAGTGCTCTATTTTCTGGTATACATATATATATGGTCACAACAGTGGCTGCTCCTATTAAATATGGCCAAAGTTTCAAATCATGAGGTTGGTATATTTGCAGTTAATCTCTGTGAGCTGAAAGAGGTTCAAACCTCTCCTTTGTAAAAGAGATTTTAAATTTCAATGGGATTTTCCTGTTAAAATACAGGTTAATAAAATAAACTCTGTATTTTTAATCTTTTTTCCCCTCTGATTGGTGAGAGTGGACATCCTTAATATGATCATCTCAGGCACACAGTTGGGGCTTGGAGAACAGAAGCTCCACCCACCTGCTTTTTAAACCTTCTGTTTGCAAGAGACAGCCAACAAGAACAAAAGTGGTGCAAGGAGAGCTAAAACAGCACGAGGGCAAGTGCGTGAACTGATGGGTTGCACCAAGGCCCAGTATAAGATGTTAAAATCTTATTTTGAACTGTAAATCATGCAAAGCTACACCAATAAAGTAAAAAAAATGGAGCTGGAAATGCACAGAAGAGGTCCCCTGCGCAACTCTTCATAATGATATTATATTGGCGAACAGAAGTAAACGTGGTCTACTTAATCGATCCAGTAACGTTGAATTAAAAGGACAAACCTTTTAGCCTCGGGCCAGTCTCTTCCTCCTGGCCACACGGTCACCTGAGAAGGCCTCTTTTGCAGTCACACACTGTATTGTGATGTTTGAAATAAACACACCAGTACTGACTCATGGCGACCTTGTATTTCTTGGTCTGTACCCTGCAGGGATCGGTGTGTCGAGGCAGATGCGCAGCAGCGTGCGATTTGAAAACACACACCAGATGAAACAAATTTCATCTGAGAATCAGATCAAACAGACAATGCTGCAGCTCAGGGAGAACAAAAATACAGCCACAAAATATAGTCTCTGTGCATATGCATGAGAGTTTGTGTGATCCTGTTGTATGAATAGTTATTTACCTCTGAAGTTGCATAAAAAACACATCTGGTGCATAAAGTGCACCTATAAAGTCCTTGTGTGACCACAGAGAAAGACAGAAGTGCAAACATGGGTCTCTGTTATCACTGTAGCTGCAACCTTGGAATGTCTTTCCCACTGCAGCAGTTTGAAAGCTGAACTCGCACAGCTCAATGTCAGATCAGCATTTTATGGGAATTTTCGAGTTAAAAATCTTTTCATGAAAAATACACAATCTGTAGGTGAAAGATGCTTAAACTGGCATTGCACGCATTTTAAACAGACACACACAAAAACACATTACAAACAACACAATCACTGCCCCCCGCTACTTTTTCATCACAATATCTCCGTATTTTCATGCGTTAAACCAGTCAAGAATGAATGAATCAAAGTTGGAATCTAAAACTGAGGAAGGGAAACATGAGCTGCTAATTAGATGTCCCGCAGGCCCAAATATTATAACATAATATATATCCCGCAGTAAACGCTGACAGCTGCTCCTGCTACTGTGCTGCAGTAAATAGGCCAGGGTTCATTCATGCATGGGGCATGAATGATGTTATTAAAATACTGTCTGAGGGCGTGGCCTCATCTACATCAGCACCCGCCGCGGATGCGGATCTGGGTTTTTGTCAATCGTGTCACCTTACAAGTATGTAAATAAGAACCCGAACCTGATCAGCTGACATTATGATGCGCGACAACGCCATTAAAACCATTTATTCGTGACAGCAGCGTATCAAGCTCTGTACGGATACTCACAGTGACCGATCCAAGAATGGTTACTCTGTCAATGATCCAAGAAAGACTCGGGTCCAGCTGAGCAATTCCGCGCCTAGAAAATCGGCAGACAGTGAAAATGTTCCCAGGATGCGCAGCCAAAGACGGAGCGTGTCACACAGTCCGTGCGCAGGCCGGGCGGAGCGCTGTGATGGGCGACTTGTGCGCTCTGGACTCTCCTTCCACTGCGCAGACAACTCTGGATTATCAAGGTCACCTTAGACCGGTTTCCAAACTCGTTCCTGACCTGGTCCACTCCGCCTTCCCTTCAGCCATCTCCCTCTGTTCGCTCTGGTCTCTCACTTTCCCTGCGATGAACCTCCCTCACCGCCGTAACGCCACACAGCAGGAGAATAATAGCGCTTCTGGCCATGACCTTCAAAATAAAATCCATATTTACGAGTAGAAAAAAGTGGGAACGTATAGGCTGCATTTTTTCCACCTTGTTTTGCATTTGAGTAAATATTTTAATTTGGAAAGAAAAGTCAGTGTAGTGTGGAGGCAACTGTAGAATACAATGAAAGTTCATCATAATTATGCACAGCTTTCAGATTTTTATAGATTTTATTGTGAAATTTTTGAAAAATTGCGTTCCTCCTTTTAATTGAAGGCGGTGCTTTGCTTCGCACCGTTTCCTGGGTAACTGTAATCGACTTGACATTTTTTTTATTATCTCCTGCTGCCAGACACCCAAACCAGGGGCATAACCCGTTCTGGACCAAGCATTAGTGACGTCACACACCTAACAAGAAGAGCTTGGATCTTTAAAATCTTGAAAATACTTATTTTTAATTAACATTTTCTAAAATTGCATTTCCATTCATGCAATAGCCAATCATTTGTTTTTTCACCAACACAAACACACACACAGTGCTTTCTTTCTACTTGACCAGCTGTACAGATGAGACAGGGGGCTGCTGTTCTCCAGCTAATTTAATAAAAAGCTATTTAGCGCCATCCTGAACTGATCAGCTCCATCAGTGCAATAGAGCTGCTCTGAGACCAGAGCTGTGGATAAATGCCACCCCAGGGCCCCCATTTTCTGCCCCCCCCCCCCCCCCCCCCCCCC
>VOQJ01012463.1:9507-24163 GCA_015052665.1 Apistogramma diplotaenia
TTTTTTATATATATTTTTTGTATGTGTGTTTTTTTTTTGTTCTCTGTGTGTGTGTGTGTGTGTGTGTGTGTGTGTGTGTGTGTGTGTGTGTGTGTGTGTGTGTGTGTGTGTGTGTGTCTGTGAGAGGGCATGTCGCTGTCTGTCTCTGTGTTAGCCCTTTGCTGCACTGGCGCCCTCTCCTGGGTGTACCTGGTCTTTCGCCCTATGACAGCTTGGATAAGATGAATTTTTACCCCATGTTGGGAGAGTGTTAGTTTTCCCTTATTTAGAAATTCTCTGGTTTTACTCACAGCTGGTGACCTCTCCATAAGGGAGGGGCAGTAGAGGGGCGTGCAGAGGATGCTGCGTGTATCTGAGGATGGGGTTCCTCCTGTACATCTGCTCCACTATCTCTGGGTTCACACTGTTCTCCTGAGATGACACAACGAGGCAAAAATAAATCATCTTGAATACACATATGTGTTGATGAATTTTAACTTACTGTCTCCACGTGGGTATCTTACCTTGATGTCTCGGATGAGCTGCAGAGTTGGTGTTTCTATCGGGGTCTTGCTATCTATGACTCCCTGTATAGCAGCTGTCCATCTCATGGCTTCATTCAGCATCTTGGTATACAGGCGATAAGAATGCTTCCTCCCGTACACAATGATGTTCCAATAGCCTGTAAAATATAACAGCCAAATATTGTTTATGTTATTTATGTTATGTAAAAATCCAATAAAAACATTTCTAGTAACATCATAATTAAGTTCTGTAAGACTATAATAAAACTCTTTAATCTAAGTGAATAAAACCCAGCTACTGGTACATTTTTTCATGCCTGTAATGGTAAAACGAGAAACCTGCATTTATCCCTAACCTCCTAAGTATAATCCCTGATTAAATTTGCCCTTCCAGTCGCTTCCTTTCATTTCTCTCTCCTCACCTGTCTCTCTGTGCACTCGTTCATCCGGCTGAATGACAGAGCAGAGGGAGTTAAGGACCAGAGTTCCCATCTTGGAGGAGTTCTTCTCTGAGCTCTTGTAGTAATCCAGAGAGTTATGGGTCAAAACAAACCAGCGCTTCTTCAGCTTCAGGGAGGTGCTCTTGGCATTTGTCTTCATCTCTTTTTGGAGCCACCCTGAAGACGATGAGCCAGGAGGAGAGGTGAATGAAAGACGAAGAAGTAGATACAGATATTATATGTAGTTCTTACCACATATGAATGGCCCAGAATTAGGTTCCCAGAAAGTACTAAAACACAGAGCTGCATCTAAAAGCTTGAAAATATCCAAAACCCTCACCTCTGACAAGGAACTCCTGTCCATCTATCCTGGCATCGCCTTTGGGTTTCTGCAGCAGACTGATCCAGTGATGCATCTCCTCTGGTGTGTCGCTGTTGCAGTGGATCACACGGTTGGCCGTAATGATGACAAAAGAGTTGGGCCTGAAAACATGAAGTAAAAAAGCTCTTTATCAGATGCTGACCAGTCATGAAAAAGAAAGCTTTCCCATGACTCTATGAAGTCATGTGAAACACTAAAGACATTCTTAGCGTTGACCAACTCATCGTCAGCAAGTGTGAGCACCTCTATAAAAGCAGAGGTTTAGCAGTTTGCTCATCTGGACCATTCAGGTGTTAACACAATGTCAAAGAAAGCATCAGCAATGATCTCAGGAAAGCAATTGTTGCAGACAATCAGTCTGGGAAGAGTAATAAGAACATTTCTAAACAATTTAAAGTCCATCATGCAACAATGAAAAATTATTCACAAGTGGAAAAAATTCAAGACAAATGCAAGTCTTCCCAGAAGTGAACATCCCAAGGGGAAGACCGTGCAATGTTCAGAGAACATGCAAGAAACCCAAGAGCTACACCTCAGACTCCTCAGCTAGCATGTTAAATGTTAAAAGTCCATGACAGTACAATTTAAAAATAGATAAAACAAGTATGACTTGTTTGGGATTGTTGCCAGGACAAAGCCTCTGTCTAAAAAGAACAGCTTAGGTTTGCAAAGTTTCATCTAAACAAGCAATAAGACTTCTGGAACAATGTTCTTTGAACAAATGAGACGAAAGTGGAAACATCTGGCCTTAATCCACTGTTGTCAAGCTTGGTGAAAAAAACAATCACAGCATATCAGCACAAACACCGCATATCAACTGTCACCATAGTGGTGGAGGGGTGATGATTTGGGCTCGTTTTGGAGCCACGGAAACTGGATAGCTTGCAGTCATTGAGTCAACCATGAACTCAACCATATATCAAAGTATTCGAGAGTCCTCTAGAGTGAGGTCATCTGTACAGTAGCTAATGCTTGGCTAAATTGGGTCATGCAACAGGATAAAGATTTTCAAGCACAGCAGCAAAACTACAGCAGAATCGCTGAAAAAGAGTCAAGGTGTTGCAATGGCCCAGTCAAAGTCCAGACCTCAACCCGACTAAACTGCTATGGCAGGACTTAAGAGAGCTGTGCATAAGCAAATGTCTGCTAACTTCAATGAACTGAAGTAATGCTGTAAAGAATGTGACAAAGTTCCTCCACAACTATGTCAGACACTGAAATAGTCATACAGAAAACAGTAACTTCAAGTTATTGCTGCTAAAGAAGGTTCTACAAGCTATTAAATCAGTCTTTTTATATTCATTTACTATCTTCAATGAATGGTGAACCCCTGGATGCTGTGTCACAGTTTAAGTACTTGGGTGCTACGGTCACAAAAAACAGCACTAGCTCCAAGAAATCCAGAGCAGAATTGGGGAAACAATGGCAGCAATGACAAGACTCCTAAAGATATGGGAAAGTAGCATGAGCTTTAAGACCAAATATAGATCCCTGATTCTGTTTCCAAACATTGCACCAATTCTTTCAACAACAGATATTTTTTATGTATGTGAGAAAACATCTGAAAATTAGCAAAAACGAGCTTCCTTTCTGTCTGATCAAACTTACCGATCAGGGTTATCTGATGCACAAACTGAGTCGATCAACCCGACATCGAGAGTTCCCTGAACAAGGAAGGAGAACATTTTTTGAAACGGAACTATTAGTAATAATAAACCAATCAAACTCATGACTGTTCACAGTCTCATCTGTATTGCTTTTGATAATCAAACCTATAAAGAAATATTCACTTACAGTGACTTACAAGATATTGCACATGCACATATTGAAGAAGAATGTCTTCAGAGTAAGTACTGATTTGTGTTTTTACTGACCACTGCATTTTTTGGGTTGGCTTGTTCATGAGACATCTCAAGCAGCTGCTCAGGAGTGCACACTCGGACCTTACTGAGCACGTTGAACCACCCACTGCACAGACAGAGAAAAGATGCCATCATGATCAAAGCTATGAATAACTCAGACAGGAATAATACCGTTTACCAGCTGAAGTCTCCATCATACCTTGCGTCCTCTGGCGACTCTGCAAACACTTGGTATGTCCTCTCATCTGTCACAATGTTCAGAGCGTTCTCCTTTTCATGATTATCCACAATCTCCCTATGAAGTCATAAAAAGGACACTCATTGCAGAAATTCTGGTTCTGTCCAGCACAATGGACAAGAAATCAAGAGGAAATCTTCATTAATCTGGCAAGACAGTGAAGAACAAGTGTGTTCGAGCCAGGTACATCACATTTTAGGTGAGAAAATTCCCACTGTCATTACTTGAAGCATGTTTCTGTGTTTGCTTGTTTTTTCTTGAGCTTGCCACACGACTCTAGAAACAAGACACAGTGAAGAAGACTCGATGTGTTGTTCTGGTGGTTGGGTTCATTAGAAATCTTACTTGGCCGCTCGGATGTCGATGGTTCCCTTGAGCTTCTCCTCACTGTCGTTGTCATAATACATTAGCTTGCTGTCTCTCAGAACAAACCAGCGCATCTTCCAGTTCCTGCAGGAAAATAAGACACCATAAGAATAATGGCTGAGGTCATACACTCTTCATATGCTTAATTTTGCAAGAGGGACATCTTTCCTAAAATGTAAATAACCTAATTTTGTATAAGTTAATTAGCAACTAAATGAAGAATCACTAAAAACGTAATGCATTGGCTTTAATGTTCACTGAAGAAGAGGGTTCAATACTCACAATCTCACAAATACTCCATCAGCACTCAGAACTGCATACAGTAGCTAATGACACATTAACCCATCCATGCAGACAATGAATAAATCTGTGACTTTTAAGATGTTTATAGGAATCAAGCTACAGACACCAAGACTATCACCTGTCATACTGTCACCTTTTATAGAATTAAGAGGAAATCTGAAACATTCAATCAGATAATTTTTCATTTTGAGCTCTTGTACTGCACTGAAGGATTTTACAAACCCTTCTGAACAGCTTTGTAAAATCTTTACATCATCAAATGGTACTGGATTGCAGTTCCCACATAGTTTTATTGTTAACGCATGCAGGCTTCACTCAGTAATAACTACAACAACCTCCGTGACAGCGTGGACAGTCCTCCTCCTTTCTTGTAGAGCCAGCCAGACTTAAGAGACTCCTGTTTGGACCGGAACCACATGAAGGTCTCGTCCTTTAACACACACCAGCGCCTTCTCCACGGGATCATCAAACCAGCTGAGGGAGTACAATGGACTGTTCAATTTCTGTTCAAGGAACTGCAGTTTTGGACAATGAAGTTCGGAGAAAATATTATGCTCTGTTCTGAGAATAGGGAGCAGGTAGAAAAGAGCCCTGTGAGGTGGAGGTAATCACTGGAGAGAAGAGTAAGTAAGACAGAATATATGTTTGTGAATGAGAGGTGACACCTGCAATGGTTAAAGTCCAAGGAGCAGAGGTAGTGGAGGTGGATGAGTTTTAAACACCATCCAAAGCAATGCTCAGTGCATAAGAGAGGTCAACAAGAGTTCAGGTAGGATGAAGTTGGTGGAGACAAGTGTCAGGACTGATTGGTGAGAGGAATGTCGCAGCGAGACAGTGTGATGCATTGTTTAGAGATAGTGGCAGTGAGAACAACACAGGAAGGGGAACTGCAGGTGGCAGAGTTGAAGATGCTAAGATTTTCAGTGGGAGTGACCAGAACGGACAAGATTAGTCCATCAGAGGGACGTCTCAGGTTGAGCAGCTTGGAGACAAAGTTAGAGAGTTAAGGCTGAGATGGTTTGGACATGCGCACATAGTGGGTAGCTTCGGTTGCCCTGTAAAATCTTAATATATTTACCTAAACAGCAGTGAAAAAGAAAAATAGCTGCACACACCCTTCATGTAGAGGTAGCCGTGGAAATACGGTGGACCATTTCCATTGAGCAAAGTCACTCTGCCATTTGTCACCTCTTCATCAGTGTCCATCATGCCATCATGTTCATCATCGCTGTCTGCATACTGCAACATAACACAGTAGGATTAGTGAATTGTTTACACTTCATGTAATAATTCCTTTTCTAACATAATAAGATGGCAAACTAGCAATTTATCACAATGAGTTAAAATACACTTTATAGCTGCTCATACATATCTGCGTGCACGCTTGTGAGGATGCGTGTAAGTGTGTGTCCTCACAGAGTCAGAGCTGCCTCTGTAGGACTCTATGCTGGCGTTGGTGCAGGTCGACTTCCTGGGGTGCTCTTCGTCTGTCACAGCGGTGCTTCCTCGGTTGCTTCCTGACACGGAGCTATCGTCCCCGGCAGTGACAGACCCCTCCTCCTCTTCTTGGTCATAATCCGACTCTGTGTCAGCTGGCATGCTGTAGATTGGTTCCTCGCCATCTACCAGGCTCTCAACCATGCTCACTTTCCTTTCTGGCTCTTTCTTCTCCTCCTCTCCTGGTGGAGGTGGTGGAGGCACAGTCGCACCATCTCCAGGTGGAGGGAGAGAAGGAGGAATTCCACCCCCAAGCATGCCATCTGATGGAAGGGGAGGGGGGGGAGGAGGCGCAGGGGGCACTGTTCCCTCTGCAAAAGCAGGTGGCGGAGGAGGGAGTTGAGCAAATATCTCCTGATCCATGGGAGTATCCGTATCAGCAGGAGGAGGGAAGTCAGGCAGGGGGATGCACTCCTCCTCAGCATGGAAGCCTTCGTCTACATCCTCCTCTTTGGAAGCACCTCTGGTGGCGCTGGCACCTTTGGGAGCTTTCGCCTCTGCAGCAGGCTTAGCACCAACTGCTCCCAGCGAGGGATCAACCCCTCCAAAGTTCAGGAGGTCGATGAGTTCTGTGGCCTTCCGGGATGCCTCCTTTTTCATCCGCTTGAGCTCAGCGTCCCGGCGCAGCTGCAACTCCTGCTTGGAGGACTCACAAAGCTGCGACACTTCATCCTCCCTCTTCTTCTGCAAACGCTCAATCTCTCTCTCCAGCTGCAGGATCTCCTCCATTTGGCGGGCTTCGTCCTAGAGAGCAGATTACACGGATTAAATATTGTCATTAATGTCAGTGAGCTGCAATGTCTCAGTTTAAGCTGAAGATGCTTCTGATGATTTTACCTTTTCGTTTTTCTCTGCTTCCTCTTTAGCGTCCCCTTTCTCCTCTTCACCCAGTGTTTCCTTCTTTTCTTCTTCCTCCTTGTTCTTTTGTGCTTCCTCCCTCTTCTTCTTTTCTTCTTTCAGTTTTCGAACGTGAGCACGTGCCACCTGACCTCGTCTGTGTTTCTGCAGCACCACCACCGCCTTGCGCTGCTTCACAAACCGTGTGCGTTGGATGTGCCTTCGGAAGTGTTTCTGCAGGGTGATGACACCGGCACGGGCACGTTTGAAGTGCTTCCTGTGGATGAAATGAAAAAATTGAAAGTGGCACAGATACCTGATGTGGGTTTTGCAGGCTTTCAACCTGCTCCCTAAAACATGACGTCGTATCAGGATATTCTTACTTAGCAGAGAAAGTGAGTAGGTGGGCTCGGATTATCATGGCAGCTTGGCGCCGGACTTCATCTCTGTCTTTCTCTAAACGCTGCTCCAAAAACTCTTTCATAAACACCTACAAAGTAAAGGTAACATGAGGTGAAAATAGCGCACAGCAAGCCTATTAAAACAGCCTTGATGTGAGGCAGTGTATAAAACTCTACCTTAGTCTTGCCTAACTGCCATTCTTTCTTGGTCTTGTCATATTTGATTAGAAGGTCCGTGGTTCTCTTCTTATCATCTCCTGCTGTTGGTGCCTTTTCTTTCAGGGTGATCTTATAACTGCCACAAAGAAACCATGTGAGAGAAAACAACAGACAAATCTCAGTAATACATGTCAAAAAGGGAAAACAATTGTGATACGTGAATGCAGATTTAGAGATTTTTACCGAGAAAAGAAATCTTTGAAAGTTCTACGAACTGGGAAGCCAGCACGACGGATCTTCACGGTCTCCAACATCCCAGAATATCTCAGTTGGTTCAAGACGACGTCCGGGTCGAACACATTTGGAGTCTAAAAGGATAATACAAAGGATTTAGCTGATACCTTTTGAGATAGTATGGAATTATGCTCTCAGATATCTAGTGATATTAATGTGAATCTTTCATAGACAGAAACAAACAGACCTTCTCCATGTTGGGCTTAATGCAGCGAATGAAGAAAGGATTGGAAACACTCAGAGTGGCCATAAGAGCATGAAGAGAGTCCTAAAGAGAGTCAGAAAAAAGTTCATTCTTTCACATGCCTATAACTTAACATAGCAACCATACCAAAAAAAAGAAACCATAGAAATAACTGACAGATTAATGATAATGAAAATAACTTTTGGTGCAGTCCCAGACAACTTCTTCAAAACACACCTATTCTCTCAGCTCAAGACCCTTTGTTAGTCTCTAGAGGCTTTGCATAAAGCAGAATATGCCATTTAAATGCATCGCTCACCCTGAACTGGGAGCTCACTGTAGGTTTGCGCCGGGCTGTTCCCATCTTCTCCTCATTGTTCCTGCTGCCAACCTTCTCAAATAAGTCATAGATGAAGTCCAGTCTGTGAACCCACAGAAATACAATGTATGTAACACCTGCATCTGCTAACATTTACATACAGTTAACACATCATCACCCCAAGACCAATGAGTCCTAGTTAAACATTACGGTCATATCTGAAGAAACTACCTGCTGTCCTTGAGCATGTTCAGGATGTCATCTCTGAATGTGTCTCTGTTCTTCTCCAGGATTCCTCTGACATCATACAGGACCTGTCATAATCAGATATCATAAACTACCCCGACTTTATAGCACTATGATGGCATGGAGTTGGCAGTTACATATAAAACTCACCTCTCCGGCATAATGTTTGATGCCAAACTGATATTCAGCAAGTCTGGGCTTGACATAGTAAGGGTTCGTCTGCAGAGAACAGAAGCAGATTGCGTGTCATTTAACAGCAGCTCAACATTTTGTGAATTATGCATATCAGTCATTAGCAAATGTGTAAATAACTCACAGAGTGTCGGCTGTGCAGCTTCTCCAGCAGAGTGAAGTCTGTTCCTTTGGGGAATCGGCTCTCTTCATTCACTAGTGCCAACAAGCCCAGTTTCTTGGAGAGAGGGGGGATGGGGTGAGCTAATACTACTGCATCAGCTTTATGAAATCAGCATCACTTTCTAAGATATCAATCCCCAAATGATTTCCAAAAAAAGCATCCGAAGGAAGCATCTAAGCTGGTCTTAACTAAAGGGAAAGTACCACCATCTTCATCATATCCATGTTGCAAGTTACAGAAAAAATATTTCTTACCTTCTCTATGAGGTCAAGACACTCTGCATTATCCATCCAATCAATTGCTTCCCACTGAACGCCTTCCCTGTGCAGAGTAAAACCAAACATTGATGCAAGAAAAAAGAAAAAGATAACACTGTAGACTCCAATTTTCCTCTTCCGTTTCTTATATTCTTCAAGGTCCACTTCACAATCTTAATGTCTCATTCATATCTGTACCTGTTGTACTCCAGCTGCTCCAGAGAGAAGATATGCTTGTTGAAGTACTCCTGAAGCTTCTCGTTGGCATAATTGATGTTAAACTGCTCAAACCGGTTGACCTGCAGGCAGAGAGGCGCACAGACTGCATCTTAGAGACATGTCGTGGTTCTGTGCAATGAAACAAACTCAACTTAGTCTAGATCATTTGGGTCACTGAGCATCAAAATGATGCTCTAAATAACCACAATCACAACTGCCTCAGCTAAGTCTGGGCTCTTAAATCCAGCTATAAGCATGTTTACAATGAGAGGACGACGGTTATTTTTAGTATTATATTTAGTATTTAAAGATAATCAGAACTGTGATATGACACTTTCGAGAACATATACAACATAAATTGTTATATAGGTCCTACATGCTTTGGTTAAAATATTCCAGTTTTGCCAGAAAAAAATGTGCATTCACGTCCTTCTTTCCTTTTCAATGCTGTTATTTTGGCTCTTTATTTTATCATTATGAACAATTAATAATAATAATGCATTAGTCTTATATAGCTCTTTATTTCTCTTAACAGAGAACTCAAAGCGCTTACAATTTTCGTGCATCATCCATTCACTCCATAATTGTACTACGTAACCACAGCTGCCCTGGGGCAGGCTGACAGAGGCTGCCAGTTTTGCGCCTACGGCCCCTCTGACCACCACCGTCACCAGTCACACAACCACATTCACACCAGGCAATGTGGGGTTAAGTGTCTTGCCCAGGGACACACGACAGCATGTGCTCAGGTGGGGACTCGAACCAGCAACCTTCCGGTTGCAAGGCAAGCGCCCACCTACAGCGCCCTGCCTTAATAATTTGTTGACCTGTTAGAAGTTAATCAAGCAGAAATTAACCCTATACTGTCTACCTCGACTCCACCATGCTGTCATAAATACTATTCAATCTCATTCAAGCTTTCTCTGTAATCTGTTTTTTAAATGTTTTCTAGCCTCAGCCAATCAGACTGCAGCCACAGAACCGCTCCCTGATTCTGCAGCTTTCCCTCATTTGGCTCCCCTTCTGTCCCCTCCTTGGCTCAGTCATCTCAGTCCTGCCCTGTGGTCACTACTCAAGCTGCCAGCTCATTTTATTTCGCTCATTCCTCTCTGTGCTTTTGCAAATTGTTAATTTTTATAAATAAATTATTCTCCAAATTCTGTGTTTCTTCATTTAGGTCTAGTGAAAATCTCTCTTTTTTAAAGAAAAAAATACCTTATTGATAAGCTTTTTCATGTCCTTGTCTGAATCCTGTAGGATGGCAACTCTGTATTTCAGTGAAGGGATTAGTCAGCAGTAAGAAAACTGTTAATCTTGTTTAGTAACAGGATGAGTAGCAGCTAGCAGCTTAGGGAGCGGAGGAGAAAACTCACGACCTCAAAGTCAAAAATATGTAAAACAGAGCAAAGGTCAGAGGTCACCTCAAAGTTCTCGAAGCCAAAGATATCAAGGATGCCGATGGATTTGAAGTTTTCCTTCCCTTTGATCTTCTGATTAATTTTGAGGATAATCCAGGAGAAGCACTGGGAATATAATGCCATGGCAACGGAGTCCCGGGAATCAATAGCCTGCAGCAATAAGAGGCAACCCCAAGGGAGGGTGAGAACGGGTGTGGGATTGTGTCAGGAAGAAGCGGAAACCAAACAAACTTTAAATATTAAAGCTTGTGTGTTTATATGTGTGTATGCAGACCTGCTCAATAGTAAGTGGGGAACAGATTTCCTCTCCTCTGAGGATTATAGAGCGCTGAGTCAGGACTTCTGACAGCTGGAAGGCATCCAGTCCCAACAGCTCACTGGCATCAGTGACCACTATAGTCATGGGCAAAGATGTGTTACACCTCTGCAGCACATCGCGCTCAGTTTTTCTATCATCTCGCTCATTTTGCACGAGCATCTCCCTTACCTTGCTTGGTGGTGATCTGAGCTCCTCCAGCAGTCATGAACTCAATGTTGCCAAGTTGTAAGACTCCTGACAGCAGCTTAAACATGTCTCTGATCTCCTCCTCCGTAAACTCCAAAACCTTCAGCGCCTCCTGTGGAAGCATGGGGAGAGAGATTATGAAGACTTCTTTTCTGTTCAGTCATAACATTCACCTCCCAGTAAAAAGGTTAAATAGATGGAGGAAAAAAACTTTATTTCTCTGAGGCCAAGCTGCTCTGAAGTGTTTAAACAGTAAAAAATAACAGCTTTATTAGCGTGAGGACATCAAGCTTTAATAGCCAAGATTCAGCTCTAACTTCTGTTACAGTTCCTACTACATGAAGTACAGTCAAAAAAAGAAGATTACACTGACCATAACACTGTTAAACAGCTCTTTGTCATTCAGGCTCTTGTCCTTAAGACATCCTGATTGGCTGAGGTAGTGGTAAGATTCAGCGGGCTCCTCCAAGAAGTAGAGGCCTGCATAAGGAGATATAAAGCGTCAGCAAGCAGTAGGTATTCAGATGTAAACCTTAAAGATTAATAACATTTTTACATTAATACTTGTTCTTGTCTGCTGTAAGTGTGAGATGGCAAACTATTCTGACAATAACTTCTCAGACAGCCAAGAAACATACAATTGATCGTAGAAAAAAGCATATTGATATTCATGTTCAGCTCCTTACTCTTTTGCTCTTTGCTGGCTCCTGCCAGCAGAGAATAGAAGATGTGGTAGTTTCTCTCTCCGGGGTTTTGTCGTACTACGCGGTTCTGTGGAAAAAAATCAGGGTAGCAAAGTTTCTATTTACATTTCATTATGACTGACCACGCACCTGCTACATTTGAAAGGAGGAGGACATGCTTACCTTTTCAAGTAAATCTGACAGGAATTGAGTCAAGAAAATTCATCATCTTCTAAGGATCTATGCAAAGATGCATGGCTAATACACCTTTTTGTGTGTGTATGCACAAAATGAACACCCATGCACACATATACACGTATATCTCACGCAATTTTATTTATTACGCATAAAAGTAAGGATACAATCTATGACACAGCCTCCTTGGATGTTGCCACTCTCAGAGAAGTGAAGTTGGATGAACTTCCCAAAACGACTGGAGTTGTTGTTGTAAACAGTCTTAGCATTTCCAAAAGCTTCCATGATCGGACTGCAGGGGGGGAAAACATTATTTTACAGTATTTTTACAGTCAATAAACTATTATTTGACCATACAAGAAAAACAATTTTTTGAAGACATAATATCCATAGGTGCTACTACTGTGCTTGCTTAGTACTCGTGCTTAGCATTAACACTTAGCACATTCCAGTTGCAAACCTTTTCCACAAAACCTCATAAATGGCTTTGTAATCCTTGTTTCTCATCTGTTCTAGAGTTTCTTTACTTTGCACCATGACGTGTTGCTTTTTGAGATCTTTTATCCCACTTCACACTGTCGGACAGGTTCTACTTAAGTGATTTCTTGATTGAGCAGGTGTGGGAGAAATCAGGCCTAGGTGTGACTCGCAAAACTGAACTCAGCTTTCTAAAAATATGGTTAATCACAATTAAATCATGATGTAACAATAAGGGACAACATTTAAGTGTGAAAAATATGCCAAAAAATCAACGTGATCAGGAGGGGGAAAATACTTTTTCACAGCACTGTACTGATATCATACACATACCATACCTGCTCTGTACGATGGCTTGCTCCACACGTGTGGACTTCTCAGATGGAGGAGTCCCGGCTGAGTTCTGGCTCATCACTGACAGAAACTGCAACAGCAGTTTGGTGCTCTCAGTCTTCCCTGCTCCCGATTCACCACTGGCGCACACACAGACACACACATACAGAGCCCAGGTAAATGCTGCACACAATGACCTTCACTGACATTCTCATATCTTGACCTGTTCCAGTTGTCTAATTGATATTATGGGTTAATGACCTCAGAGATATCCATTCTCTTGTAATCAGGTCGGATGGTGGACACCACAACCAGATCCAGGCAGTTAACCATGCAGACCAATCAGACCACTTTAATTTGGAAAAGGAAATGTTTATTTTTGGGAAACACAAATATCAGCACGATCTCTATTTGTCATTAATTGTTCTCTGATTGTGAACATTGCTCTGTCTCCAATCAATCACTGAAATCAATACGTCTGGAATGTGAAAGCACTTACACTTCCTTAAGCCTTAACCTTGATTTTTCATTAGGCCTAATAGCTGCCAGTGTTTGTCTGACTTTGCACAGGCTTCAACTACAAACAGAGATATGAGAGTAGCAGGATTTTCCACAAATGGGAAAATGCAGTGCATCATGGAATAGACTGTAGATTTAGGAATTTAAGTTATGGCTTGACAGCTTAATAGAGATGGGTAGATGGATGGATAAAGAATTTCCTGAATGTCCTCCATGGTTAAAACTTACCTGATGAGGACACACTGGCTGTCATGGCGTTTCCAGATGCAGCGGTAGCATTCATTGGCCACAGCAAAAATGTGCGGCGGGAGCTCCCCCAGATGGTGCTTGGAGTACAAATCCACCCTCTCGAGGTCATAGAGGCCGAGGATCTGCTTGTATGGGTTGACGGCTGCCAGGATGCTGCCGATATTGGTCTGAAAACACCAAAGAAGTGACATTTCAAGGTTCAGTATCTGTATCGTCTTTTCACGCTCTCTTTTGTTTCATTTGATTCTTTCTTTTAATCCTCTTTAATCTGTTTTCTATCTTCATGCAACCTTGTTTGCACATTTAGTGGAATATACGCACATAAAACTGTGCTGAAGGACACAGATACACATGAGTGTATGAGGGCACAGCGATACAGAAAGCAGACATGAGAAATTCTTTTGATCAGCTTAAGGGAAATCTGTACATGGACAATATTTCATCATCTAGATTAGGCAGTCTAGATAATCTAGTTGTCTGGTAATCTTCCAGGTTTCCAGGCTTTTGAAAATTTCTGTGCGTCACCATAAAAATGATCAAAAGGTGCTATTTTTTTTAAAACTATGCAGTAATTAATCAATCACAATGCTAATGTTGGAAGTACAGACAGGTATTGTCATCCTACCAGGACATGTGCGTCCTGGACTTTTGTGGACATCAACTAATGAATCTATTTATTACACACAGACACTCAGAAGCAAAATACAACCATATGTAATTTCTCTTTTGTTTATGAGTCAGTTATGGGCTCTGAGAGAGACTGTGATGCATACTGATGCCACAGTAGGAACTGTCTGCAGTGCAAAATATGCATGTATAAAATCACAAGGCCAAATTAATTACAGAGAGATTTTGAATATTTTAAACTGTGCTGTCACATCATAAAGCCATTCAAATGTTTATTTTTTGTAATGAAAATTATACATGCAAAGGAAATGAGCTGCAGAAATGTAAACATCTTTCTCTCTCTCCACTGTCTCAATTACAGAATAGAATAGAATAGAATAGAATAGAATAGAATAGAATAGAATAGCCTTTATTGTCGTTATACAGCTGAGATTGGAGGGCCACTCCCATTCGGTGCATAGGCTAAGATACAGAGTAAAATAAAAAGTTACAAGATATGTACATTTAAACAGTGGTGGTAATATGAGTATATACATATGGATTGATGTTCAGATATTGCACGTTACAGAAGTGATGGATATTGTCCGGTGTAGATAATGCTGCAGTTAGTGTGTGTGAGAGTTCAGGGTGGTTATTGCTGTGGGAAAGAAACTGTTCCTGAGTCTGTTTGTTCTGGCTTTGATGCACCTGTAGCTCCTGCCAGAGGGCAGCAGGTCAAAGGTCAAAGCCAGGGTGTGAGCTGTCCTTGGTGCTGTTCTTGGCTCTGCTGAGGCAGCGGGAGGTGTAGA
>VOQJ01012464.1:0-14795 GCA_015052665.1 Apistogramma diplotaenia
ATACAGAATTTTTATTTTGAAAAACAGCAAAAAAAAAAAGGATAAAATGCTGTAAGTTAAAAGAATATTAACCTGCTCTTGGTCCGCTTCCTGTTTCTCCTCTGACCCCCCCCCCCCCCCCCCCCCCCCCCCCCGCTTCTTCTTTGCCCCCACTCTTTTTAAAGTTACCTTCCTTTGCATCACACCTGCTGAAGCAGTGCTCTCTAATTCAGAAACCACAGTTGTTTGTTAAATTTGAGTTTAGCATTCACAGGTGTGAAAGAGATTTTATCAGTGGAATTCCAATAATTGTGGAGTAGAATTGCTGGTGTTTGTCTACTTGTGCAGAAGTAATGTCAGATAAGATACAAGTGTCTCGGGAGCTTAAAGTTCCCGTGTTAATGTGCAAACAGTTGAGAAAAACTGTGAAAACCTTTTGCATCGCGGCGCATGGTGAATATGTTTGAAACAGTCATACTACAGTAATGTAGAAAACTGCATTTAAAATTGCCACATTATGAGCTGCTTTTATATTTTTTCCTTTATTGTGTTTTGTCAAATGTGTCCTCTCAGTAACACCTCACGAGTTTTTTTTTCTGTTCCTGTCACATGACGTGTTATTCACACTATATTCTATATTCGCAGCACATGTAAATAAACTGTTATTAAGAATGAAAATATAGAACATACACAGCACACAGAAAGATAGTGTAACTATGGAGACCTATAGTGCATGTTTACTGCTACTGGTTTTGCAGAGTCAGAATACCCAGAAAGTCCAGCCTGCAGAGTTACAGGACACAGACATTTACATACACAAGGAATTTAAATGCAAATGCCCAGAGTTTGAAGGAATTTAAGTGTAGTTAGGGTGTGTTTGTGTCAGGTGTACACACGAAACCTCCTGTCTTTCATCGAACTTCAAATGGGGTAATGAAAATAGTGCGCATAATGTTAGCGTTGAGCGGGAAAGAAATGAAATAATATACACAGCAGGAAGCCAATTTTAGCTCTCCCGTTACACGGCAACTGCCTAGTATACACGCGCTTCATATACAGCAGGGTTTGGCTCTTTCATTATCTTCTAGTGCTTGGTCCCATTTCAGGTGTATATTATGTGCTGAAATTGATTTACATCCGCGTCCCCGTATGAATAAATATAAATAAATATTGACAATTCCTATTTTGCTGCTATGTGGGCTCCGTGCAGGCAAATGTAGTTTTAAGTCAAGCAACTCAGTCGGTTCTTTTTTTCTTGTTCTTACCTCTACTGCGTCAGTGGAAAATGTAATTAGTTGTTACTGACCTCTGACCTTTTGTTTAGCACTAAAATAGCAGATCTGTGCTGATTCAGACCCTAACTGCAATATTCCACTGCTTAGTCTCACAGCTCCTGTTGCTACCTCACACCTATTCGAACGCTTCTTGGTTCATGACACGTATGACATCATTTGCTTTTAAATGAACATTTCCATGGGAAAATGTCTTTTTACTCAGTTTGTTTGTGATGCTTCGAGATTTGTGTAAGGAAAACATGCTTAAATAAAACGAGTTCCAGATTGACACAGTGCCCGTGTTTAAAGTAAAAGAAATATCTGCCACGCATGTGTGAAGCAATATATGCAGGAGAACAGCATTCACAAATAATTACAGTAGGTGACAAAATGTTCAGTCAGATAAAGTGACGGTTTCAGGCTTCAGGAAGACTGGATTGATTTGAGAAAAGACTCCTTATTGATAGTCAGGTTTCATATTTAAGTCGGTTATAACAATGTGATTTAGCAATTTAGAAAAAGCAAGTATAAAGCAAGACGACTCGCATGCAAGTTGTAAAATGAAAGACAGCTGTTCTACATAAAAAGCTGTGTTTTCTTTTGTACAAAAGCTGTTTTGTGGTTTTTGTTGGTGCGCGCAAGTGTGATGTTTTTCCTGCCTGTGAGAAGTGGCGGTTTACCAGGCGTCTCAGCAGAGTAAACAGAATTTAGATCCATCCGACAATGATGTTGGCATCGACTACCTATTTGACTGCGCCACGGTATTTCTTTAACAACAAACGGCATAAATTACAGCCCAAAGCTGTAAATGATTAGCCCACATGCTTAACACACTCAGTTTTCTCCCCAACAACCATGCAATTTGGCATGCCTTATAAAGTCTAGAGCACACTGAATTGCTTCTTTCTCTTTTTTTTTTTCATTTACTTTGTGTGTTCAGCGGGAATAAAAGTCTTTGTCCTTTTTTGTGTTGCAATGCTTTTGTGTACCTGTTTAGTGCGTCTTGTTCTTGCTGCTGCACAGTATGTAGCAGTCCTGACTGTTCTGCCTGGTTTATCATTGACGTGATGTTTCTGAGGGCAGGTTGGACACGGCCTCCTCGACCACAGTTGAAGCAAAAGGTGAGAACACTGCTAGGCTTCGGGAAAATAACAACTTGCACTGGAAGACAAACAACTAATACGTACAGTATATCACAAATTAGGCTTGCACTACAATCCATTCAGAGGGAGCCAGTACTGAAGAAGTGGCTACACAATGTTGTATATACAGTCTTCACTTCAAGTAGCAAGAAGAGATTACCGGTTAAGAGGGTGTGGATGCACACAATGACTAATACATTTGAATTTGTTACATAATCATCACATGGTGTTCCTTCAAAATGTTGATACATCAAATATAGATGTCTTTGTTTGCATTTTTCTTTCCTTTCATCCTGTTTCCATCTTTATGTAGAAAGGCTACATGTAGTTTTACTGACATGTATGGAACAGCTTTTTCATTTTTTTTTAATTCATCAATAGCTGAAGCTGTGATTGATTAAAAAAAAAAAAAGTATTCATATCCACATTAGTCAAACTCATCTTTCTGCCAGTGACAAAATATGCTCAGCTGTGAGTTGTCAGAACCAGCCAAGCCCAGCTAGAGATTTCAATTTGGAAAGTGCATTGTTAGCGGTTTGATGGGTTATCAGTTCGACGGGCAGGACACCAGGAGATGAAGACCGTAAAAAGCATTTCTTTTGATTGAATACAAAGAGAGTTTGTTTAGAGAAACCAAAGCTTTTTGCATAAATTATTGTACTGAAGAAGATTCTCTGCTAAGCCCACATTGCACAACATAAATAATGTTGTGGTCATGACTGGAAGACAGACTCGGAGTGCTACAGTAGAAATCAACAGCCAGTCTCTGAGTGTCAACAGAGCCAGAGGACATCCAAACCATAATGAGGTGTTAAAATAACTGTTTGACATTTTGCTTGGAGACGAGATAATACGAGTCTCTCATGTGTTTATTAAAAGCTAGCTTACCGTAGCTTCGCACTGACTTTGTTGAGCTAACTGGCTGCTGAATGACAGTAAGATGGGATTTCAAGAACCGGCTGTTTGTCCAGGCCATCACCACCCTGTCCCGCCATATGCTTAGTCATTAAAATAAAAGAGAAGTCAGCAAAAAGTACAGAAAAAAAAAACATACAGGCAGGTCTGCCATGCTGCTCATGAGCTTTTGCTCCAGTGCACAACATTTATTTACTGTGCCCAGTGTGTTTTGACCTCTGGAAATTGAATTGAACCTGCATGGCAGCAGAGGTTTCAAATGTCAGGAAAAGCTTTAAAAGAAAAAGTATACTTGTCAGTGCAATCAGTAAAGATGTCATTAAATCTGAATAAAAATACAAAAAGTTAACTAGGTTTCTATTAGCATGCCTTTTATGTTCTTTCTATGCAACAGCCTTTTTTCCTCTGCAAAGTAGCTTAAAGAGAATCACCAGGTTTCACTTTCTCTATTGTGGGGTGAACAACTTAAGGATGCAGCACTTTTTTTTAGCTGCCTAAAAACTGTGAATGCTCTGAGTATTTTTGATTCAACTACTGCTAAAAGTGGAATTATTTCCCTTTTGAGTTATTTGAGCCTATTTGCACACACGCAGGCACACGTGATTGGAAAATTGGAAACTGTGTCCAGAACATGTAAATTCCTGTCTGTTTGTAATGGTGCAGCTGCTGTGCACGTTATGTAACCTGCTATCAACATAAATGCAGATTAACATGATATAGAACACTGTGCCTATGAGCTTACGCTGTGTGGAACCGCTGTATTTGAAAGCAGCTGTGACCCCAAGATTTAAAATGACAGGATTCAGGGAAGGCAAAGTCCAGAGACAAGTAGAAAATTACGCCCACTCTTCCAACTTCACTCCTCAGCAATATAAAGTAAAGGTTGTGTCCTTGAAATGCAGTCTGTTAGTGGTTACGCGACTGCTGTAGGCCCATGTACCACTATTTCATTCCTGTCTATCAAAAAGCTCCCCTTGTTTTCCCAGAAAGAATGCCTTTCCTCTCCCATTTGCTTGAAATGAATGGTTTCGCAGTCTCCCATGCCTGAGCTGTCAAATAGTGTTAATGATTGTTATCTCGAAATAGCTTAAATACTCAGACGACGCTATTTAGCACACAAAATAAACACAGAGACATACAGGCAGAGGTAGGGGCATTTGTCAGCAGTGGGGAGAAAATATTTCTTCCCACTGGGGCTGGTTCAGCAGGCCTCAGTGTGGCAAGCAGACTGGGTTTCACACACCACTGCTATGCACGCTTGAACCTCTGGTGAACTCTCTTGCAAAAGGCAGAGCAATGACTGAATGGGTGATTGACTGACCCCACCTCCAGACAGTCCCAAGCCAGGTTTAGTTGGTAGCTGCAAAATTAATGTCTGTGCTGAGCACTACAGGTTAGAGTGACACCTGCTGGAGTATGCAGAAAAATGATTTTAGAACTTTGGCACAAAGAAATCGTTTTGTAGTTGCAGATCAGGGCAGTGTGGGGTTTGGCCAGCGCACCCTCCATGTCTTCCCACAGTGAGTTTTTATAATAAGGGTGTTGATAGTGTGATGAATATTGTCTGAAATACAATGCACCATAGCAGTGACTGCCACTCCGGGTCCTCTCCTCTCCTCTCCTCTCCTCTCCTCTCCTCTCCTCTCCTATAAAATGCATTAATGGTACCTAATCACTTAAGCTCTGCAGTATGCTGTGTAACTAATGCAGAGTCCATTCAAGGTCCCAAGGTTGCGAGTGGAACTGATGACATATCCTCAGATGATCTCACAACAAGTGGGCTTTAAATTGTTTTGCTAATCCAAATGGCTCCTCTTGCTCATGGACCGAGTGACTCACAGGTCAGGAAGATAAACATCATGGTGGTCTCTTTTTAAGGCCACCAGCTGAAATAGACTCTTACTGAAAAGCAACAATTGAATAGTTGTTTTTGGCAGAATCAGCCACCAGAGATGAAATGACATTGTATGATCAGCTGGAAACTACACAGCAAAGAGCCTTGGAATATGATTGAGATAAAGTTACAGAGCTTGACTTCACAGCGGCAATGTGCAAGAGGGCTTTTCCTGTTTTTCCAGAGGACAGATAGGATGCTAAAGCCGCTGGGAACAAGCAGCTGGACGTCTCGGCGGTCCAACTGCCGAGTCCTCACTGGTGATAAAATGCTCAATGTCCTGCCCAGATTGTTCAGGAATGTTGGAGAGGAGCACAGTGATCCATATGTTCTTTTCCACATGGTGCGGCTATCAGGGCTCTTCAGATCACATCCAAACCAATGTGTTTCATTAGAGCTGGCTGTACTCAGTGCCTGTGGGGAATTAAGTCTATAACTCATGGTCAAGTATGTATTGAAGTTTGTGCTGAGATATTTCCCGGCAAATCTGAATAGACTGACAGTCTGAAATGTGCACTTTCAGAATTTTGTTGTCTATAACTATGCAAGAGTGTTTTACTGATGAGGACGAGCTTTTTGTTTGGTTTCTTATTTCTTTGTGAGTGTGTGTAGGTGTGTGTATAAAGTGTGAAATGGACATGAGGGTCCAGATAATATGGCCATGCTCCACGAGGCACCAGTGACATTATTACATCTGAGCCACATCATCAGGGATTAAAAGGCAGGTTTGTTCAAATGTTAGGGAAGAAATGGGAAATACATTTAGTGAAATGTAAATTTAAATGGATTTTATTGCATTTGATAATTAACAATTAAAAGTTGCCATGAAGCCATAACTACAGCTGTAGCTAACAAAAAGCTTTTCTGACCTCACTTCAGTTGATCACACTTACTCTGTGTACTAGACTCACTCTGTGTAATAGATGTTTCCTGCAAACATATATGACCCACAGTGTGATAAGAATAAAGATAATACAAAAGTAGAAAATGTGGACATTTATTATTGATGAGTCGCTACAGCATATTGCTGTAGGGAGAATTAATGAGACTCACCTGAAAATAAAGTCTTGTTAAAAGATAAACAGAAGCTTTCGTTTTTAACAGAAGCTATATATATAAAATAACTTTTTTCAGTTTTACTTATTTAGTGTTATTGTATTATTACTGTGTGCATTTTCCGTCCCTGTGTCTAATCAGTAAAGTAGTAACAATCTGTGGCAACAGGCAGAGTATAATTGATTGTAGTCAGATAAATTACATCTGAACATGAACAGAATTTTTGGTGGGTTCAAAATTCTGAGCTAACAAGATAGCAAAGACGGCAGATTTAAGCTGATAATAATTAACCATAATTAACTATATCACTAAAAATGATCGGTATGCATGGCGACAGGTGTTTTTAATGTAAGTATTTGTAATCATGTCATATGCAATCATAAACGGCTGCTATATTACTGTGAAAAACCAAAAACAGATCACTGGGAAGCCCCGAATACTTCCTCTAATTATTTCTTTTGCTTTGCTTTCAGTACAGTTTATACTGCTGCAGTGCTTCAGCAGCATATAAGACATATTTAAAATAATATAAAAAGACAATCACCTTGTAAAGATTTTACGTGAAAAGTTTACCTCGTACCACACGTGTCAATCTCAGGTCTTCAGTAATTATTCAGTAGAGAAGGACCTGCTCACCTATAAAGTTTCCAATTATCCGGATTTGTTTGCTCAGGCAGGGTGAAGCTTCTACAGGCACAAAGCTGCTGTCAACAGTGTTGAGACGGTGCATTACAGAGCAGCCGTTCACATATTCTCACACAAAAACATGCCTGGAGATCACCATAATACTGAAGGGTAGACACTTTGTCTGATTCTGTAGCCTCTATGACCTTTTACTCTGGACACGTGTTTGTCTTGTGTTATCATTAGCTGATCCCGACAAGTACTTATTGTTTACTAGGGGGTTCGTATCACAGCATCCAACATATCATGAGAAAAAAAGAGATTCAGCGTCAGAGCAGCTGTACTTCTTTCTTTTGAATTTTTCATTTTCATCCACAGTCAGAGAAATGAAAACAAATGGTGGTGTGAATAACATGCCAGTCGTGCCCTATAAAATACTGAAACTGCATGTATAGCAGAATGTTTTACAATGTGCGCTGATAGAAGAGCATATAGTGTAAGAGGGACAAAGTGTAAAATCTGGGAAACTGAGAATGGTAACCTGGGAAATTAATAAAATGTACACTCTGGGTATTCTTCAGAGTGCCTGGTGTTACCCACACAGGTATGGAAAAAGACAACCTTTACTGTAAACAATCAACTTTTTCTTTATTCAAATATTTTACAGTAGACAATTTCCGCTTTAAATTTTAAGAGAAAGTATAACACGGTGTAATCTAAAGTTTTTATTGCTACTTCACTACTTATTGTGTAATTTCCCAACATTTGATGTGCAATTTTTTAAATTCAGGATGTAATTTTCAGCACCTAAAATTCTTATCGGTAGTCTATAGCAGAACGAGGGACTAACGATAGGCGATTTTATAGGAAATGAAATGAAAGAAAACTTGTGAAAGGATGAAACAAATATAAGAACAAAAACTCTTTCCAATTAAATACAGTTTCAGAAACTAAGAAATTTTGACTCAAGGATAATGTGAGAAAGAGAGCTTCGAATACTAATAATAAGACTGTGTGATTATAGTGTAAGAAAGGGAAACTCTTTACATGGAAAAAAAATACTTATAAAATCATTTCTTTTAAAACATTCTGAGGACTCATTACTAAAAAATACTTACAGCCTACCAGTGATGACCTGCTTCTTCTTTCCTTTAAAACTAATAATTGTTACTTCCTCGTATTATTATGAGCCAGTGAGCACATTTAAGTACTGGCAATTACACCGTAAATTCATAACAATTACATGGAAAATGTTGGGAAAGTACACAACAGGTCACGGGTTGTATTCCGAAGTGGTACAATAATATGGCCATGCTGGTAGCAATTTAGCCTCCTGTCTCATGGATGTGAATGAACAACAGGTCCTGGAAAAATGCACTTGCAGAGAACAATCTGACCCACCAGAGAACATCCTGTTAGCAGTTCTCTCTTTCTTTCTCAATCTCTGTCTCAAAATTTTTATAACAACATTCAGCCATTTTAATGGATGAGACTCTCAGAGCGTCCTAGCAACAGGAAGAGGGTCTGTTCCCCTCGGAGAGCTCCCGTTAATCTCCAGCCTCGTCTCTGCCTTTATGACCATGTTGACGTCAAAGGCCGCGGCTTAGTTATTGTTTCCTAAGGACTGAAGTGCCTCAGATGTGGGGATTCACACTAATGTTGTGCTTCCTGTAAACGACCAGAATAGCTGTCCTCTCTGTCAGACTTGCAGTGATCGTTGAAGTCACCCACAGGTCTGTGTGTGCTGGGAGGGCCAGCTTCGTGACAAGAAACCTGGCCTCCTGGGGAGCCTGGCTGTAAATATTGCTGTTGTTGCCGAGGTGGATGATGTGCTCTGTGGGGAGGGGATGCACAGCGCCATGTTGATGTGTGTGTGTGCATGTGCGGATCAGAGTGGCACAGGTAGGGGGATCCATGCGACTCAGTGAGTAGACAAGCTATAGATTAAGGGTCATCTATATCTTTTGTGTTGCTGTGGGGCGGTCAATAGATAGTTAAGCTGATGATGCATTCGCTTCCCTAGAACATGCGTACAATACACAAGACTAAACTTTTTCTCTCCTTTTCCCCGATTCTCTTTTCTTTGCTATTGTCTTTGTCCTCTTTTCCCTGTCCACTGTGCTTTGTTATCCATCTTCTTTTAGAGGAAAAACATTCCCCCCCTTTTCTCCTGCCTCAGTGGTTCATTTCTGTCTTGTGTTGTTTGTGGAGGCTCAATGGAGCGTCACTTACTGGCCCCTCGACAGATTCCAGACTACACACAGCAGCTGTGGCTATAGAATAGACTTTAGAGCTGGCACTGCGTTGCTCCAAATTACTTGCTCTGCTTTCAGTGTTTAAATAATGGTCTTAGCACAGAGTTAATAGTAGTAGTGGGAGGACAAGTGATGAACACACTGCTTTTGGTGCAAAGTATTCTAGCTAGTTTGAGCTAAGGATGGCCTAGGTCCCTGGGTTAATAGGGACCAGAGAGTGATATGTAGCCTTAATGGAAATGAAGGCTGCTTGAGGGAGGACATTACTGCGATTCTTCCATGTGTGATGTTTTCGAAGGAATGAATGTGGCCATTATTTCTTCCTGTTGCTTTCTCTTGTTGCGTCTTTGGGGGATGGGAATTGGAAACAGTTAGCTAGTGCTCTTTTGTTAATGGTGTTAGCGTACATGCAAAAGGACAAAAAGCAGCGCATTAATCAATGTGCGCACGTGTTTCCCCGCTCTCTTTCGAAAAAATTCCCTTTTTTATCCCCCAGTGTGTGCTGCTCATTGTAATTGTACATATTTGAGAACGAGACAAAATACAGACATTTCAGTCGCCACACAGGCTCTTTCAGGGGTTTTTTCCGACAGGCTTCCAGGCCAGTGTTGCGATAAGAGATTGTTTCATTATGGGAATATTCATGGGTGGGGAGCGCAGGCTCAGTTATTGATGCAGCTCATTGGTTTTTTGTGAGGCACAATGGGTCCTCTTGATTGATCGTGTTAGAGGGACAGTGATGTGACACAGAGGACACCAGACAAGTAGAACTATGAGCTTCATTCAAAGATAAACCTCCATTGTGTGCACATGCTCACACACACACACACACATGCACTAGTGTGCATAAGCATACTGTTAGAACATGTATCTATAATGAAGACAGCTCAGTGATGGTAATGAACAACATCTAGTCCTCTATGGTGAAGAGATTGGCCCTTGCTCAGACAAAACAATTAATATTCATGCTTGGCTGGAAATTGAATAATAGCTGAGATTCTCAGTTGGGCCCAAATGGGTTTTGATGATTAAAGAGTAGGAGTAGCAGAGGGGTGTCGCAGTGAGCTGAATTTGGAACACAACTTTTTGCACGCTGGGGTAGGGCAAGATGGACCGGTCTGATCTTGTTTCATAAAATCAGGGATAAAGTCATCTTCAATTTATGAAGAGTAAGATCAATGCTCCGTGTAGTTCATTTTTGGGAAGGATTGCAGCCCGGAGCTAACCAGATTTGGTTAAAGCGGATTCTTTGGGCTTGTGACTCTGCAGTGCCATAGCTTATTAATCAGAGAAGTGTTCTGCTCTGTGTGATAAGCCTGTGTATTGTGTCCGTGTGTGTGCAGTGGTGCAACTGTGTGACCACCAGCCAAGATGTGGGAACCGGGCTAATACAGAGAATGCTCCACATGCATGCACATTCACACACACACACACACTGGTTCACTTGTGACACAAAGCTACATTTTAAAGTCAGCACCATGCAGCGGCCAGCAGCATGGGGGCTCATCTTTCTCGTCCACCAACACCCGCTACACTCCTTTCTCAATCTTTCCTTATACCTTGTCTCCTTGTCTAACTTCTAGTGCATATATCTGAACATATGCCTTTATTCACCCTTGTGTCTCAGTAGGCCAGTGTGACATCCTCTTATCTATATGAGTGCCTCTGCACCCCCCCCCCCTTTCTCTCTATTGCATGTGCTTGTGTGGGTTTGGTTGTGCATCAACTACTGTATGTTCACCAAATGGGGAGCTTACCTGGCCATGCATGAATCAATGGTCATGTATCAATGCTGGTTTTTTTTTGTTTTTTTTACGAGGCACTTAACAATAAAAAAAAAACAATAAGCTATGACATAGATAATCCAGAGAGGCATCACAGGTCCGCTCCTCTCTGTATGATTTACAGACATGCCTGCAGTCTTTCAAAGCTCTGTGATAACAACGTTTCCTGGAAGTGAAAAGAGGATTCTTAGAACTGTTTTCCTCATTCATCCGGCAACACCATTTTTCAGGATTTTAACTGAAATTGACTTGAAGTGATAACATTAACCCTCATCCTACCGACTCGGGATCAATGCAGACCCCAGAAGAATATTTTTTATTTCTCATATGTGCTTTTTTTTTCTCTATCATTCCAATATTTATGACTTTGTCAGTCTATTAGTTCCAAATGATGCTTTTCTATTTCTACTTTGTTTAGTTCGTTTTTTAAAAAAATACAAATGCTTAGGTGTCCCAGGGGACTCCAGTCAAAAGTACACAGTTCTGTCTATGTAGTTTTAATAAATGGAACCATTTGTTCAGTTATTGTTTTACATGGGTCTTAAATAAAGTATGATACAATATCAAGAGGGCCAAGGGTACTCTGTCAGTCATTTTAAAGAAGAAACACTCCACTGCAGTATTCATCATCTGGATGGGGAACTTCTGACTGGAAGTTACCAGAACATTGGAGACATCACTGGATCTGACTGAGACTGCTGGGACACACCCTGGTCATGCTACTCATGAAAAAGAGAGCTGATACTGCTATGTGGCAAGCCCTGATCCGAGAAGTCATGAGCTGGAAACTCTTCTTGAAAAAGGTGTTAACTTTGGTACTGAAACAAAAACAGGAAGGTAGCAGCCGTCTGCTCCTCCTGTGCCCTGAACATAGAATAAGGCAGATTTGTGTCCTCTAACTGCATGTAGTGTGTGTTTAGCTTGGTGCACATTACCAGCAAGAAGTCAAACTCTTTCCTGATGGCTGTTGGACTCTACCAGGGAATACAAAGGTACAGTACAGACCATTGTCAAGGATTGTGTTCATAACCTTTATGGGCAGAATTTCTAGGCACAGTCAAGGGGTGATGGTATCGAGATGTGTGGACCCAGGACCTTGTCTTTGCTTTTTGCAGATGATATAGATCTGCTGACTTCATCGAGCCATGACCTCCAGCTTGTATTGGGGTGGTTTGCAGTTAAGTGTGAAGGGTTTGGGGTGAGAATTAGCACATCCCAGTCTCAGACCATGGTGCTCAGCTGGAAAAAGGTGGAGCACCCACTCTGGGTCAGGGATGAGCAGCTGCCCCAAACGGAGGAGTCTCAGAGAGCTGAGCGTGAAAGCACAGCTGCTGATTTATGGGTGGATCTCGATTCCTACCCTCACCTATGGCCACAAGCTTGGAGCAATGATTGAAAGAATAAAATTGCAGATACAAGCAGATGAAATGAGTTTTCCCAGAAGGGTGCATAGGCTCAGCCCTAGAGATAGGGTGCAGAGCTTGGTCATTCGGGAGGGGCTCAGAGTAGAGCCACTTCTCCTTTTCATGGAAAGGAGCCAGCTGAAGTGGTACAGGGATCTGATCAGGATGCCTCCGGTACACTTACAGGGCAGAACCAGGACATGCTGGAGAGATGTTTAATACGTTTATTGTGCTTATTTCAGTTATTTTACATTGTGCTCAAAATGACCCCGACATAAAACATAGTTTCATTATATAAATCCAACAGAAATATTATTTAGTAGAAATGACTGAAAGCTAAATGATCAAAGAATGGCAATTAAGCTTTTATGTGATAATGTGGATTGCACTACAAGTTGTATTAAAGAAAAGTTTAGATTTCTGGTGTAAAAAAACATGCAAATTAATTGTAACTTTGCAATAATAATTAAAAAATAATAATTTCATGACATTAATAACTAATAATGCTCTGAGAAGAAATTAATTTTTGTATTATTCATATTTTGCTATTTGCTTATTGCAGTAATTTATTCTTGGGTTCCACAGTCAGTAGTCTTTGCATGCTAAATATGTCAGTAGGATGAGGGTTAATGAACGAAGTGACTCCCTGGAGACTGTGCATTGCACTCTGATGTTTGGACGTGTGGGTGTTTTTAAATGGTCACATATCACTTTTCACAGTCACACCAGATATACTGTGTGCTCCCCAGTAATATTATAAAATGCGCTGATTGCATGATTGCAAGTGGGCAGATAATATTGTTTGTGGATTCGCCCACAGATTGCCTACCTGCCGCTCATCATGTAGGATTATTCATCAAGTGAAAGAGTGGAGAATTACTGTGAACTGAGTATAATTATTCTGTACCTCAAACTGGCCTTTTGCGGGGCCACTAAGATAGAAGATGTCTGCACATTGTTCGCTACAGTAGACAATCCCAGCATGTCGTGACTCGTAACTTTGCTGTATCTATAATTTCATGTGACAGCGTATAGTAAGTGTGTTTGATGATGATAGCGTAAAGTATAGTTTGCAGTTCTTGCTGTAAAATCGAACTAACTGTGGTTAGTTAGTTAGTTAGTTAGTTAGTTAGTTAGTTAGTTAGTTAGAAGCAGGGTGCACTGCATCACAGGGCTAACACAGAGAAACAAATAACATCCACACCTACAGCCAGTTTAGAAGTCCACGATTAATCTAACAAGCATGTCTCTGGACTATGGGAGGAAACCCAAACAGGCACGGGGAGGGCATGCAAGAAGGGCCAAACCCAGAACCCTCTTGCTTCCAGGCAACGGTGCTAACTACGCCAATACTATGCAGTGCCGAACAACTTGTCTCTAATCGAATCTCTAGAGCTCTTCGCATAACCTGAGCTTTTTATCAAGGCTACAATGCAAAGCACAGCATCAAATAGATAAGCTGCAAGATGATTTTTATGAATGACCAAAGTAAATTAAATTGCAAGAGGATTTTATTTTATTTTAAAAATGTCATCAGTGAGGCCACTGACACTCGTTCCCCAGGTTGGATTGTGGATTGTAGTCTTGGCTTGTGGTCACGGCATGTGTTCACTTCATGTATTCTTGCCTTTCTTACTTTCTCTTCTCTGGTATATAATTTGTTTGAATGACTTGAAGTCCATGCAAGTGAAACGATTGATTATGTCAGTGGTCTCTCTCCAGTTTAGTCTTATTTCAGTAGTTTTGTATTGGCCTACAAATGCACCCACACACTCCTCTGTGATTACGAAGCAATTTAGATCCATTTCATGTCCTCCACCAGTTATTACTGTGTGGTGGCAGCTGCTTTTTATGAAGTTGAGAAACACCATCATCTTAATAAGGGTGATTTTTTTCATTTCTTTATACACACACTGCTTTTTTTTAGGTTTTCATTTGGTTTGTTGGCTAGCGTCCTCTTTTTTCCTACTAAGCTTTGATAGGTGAGTAGGATGAAGTAAATATCTACTCATATAATATACATTTTGGGTTCAAACAGATCATCATAATTTGAATATTATTTAATCAAACGCCTACATTTCTAATAAAAGCGACGGTCTGGTGAAAAACTGATGAAATATCGAAGTATATATCTGTTTATACTACAAAAAGCTTATTTCCCATCCTCTCCATCTCACATCGGGGGACACTATGATAAAAGAGAAGATGCTGCTCCTGGAGGTTTCTTCTCCCTCCCTCCTTTTGTCTTTTCACCTCTGCTTCCTTCCGTCCTGATACATACAGGTGAAGGAGATGCATTTGCCATAGAGGTTTGTCACTCCTTCCTCCCTCCTTTTACACTCTTTTTGTGCTCCCACCAATATTGCCACCCTCCCTGTGTTGCTTTTTTTTTTTTTTTTTTTTTTTTGTTTGGGGGGGAGTTTTTTTTTTTGTTTTTTTTTTTTTTCTCCTCAAAACATCCGCGCTTTC
>VOQJ01012466.1:0-10821 GCA_015052665.1 Apistogramma diplotaenia
AAATAAAGTGGATTGGATTGGATTATCAGGCTGCCCTAACAGCTCCCTGAAAAGCCTTCAGCTGATCCAAAACGCTGCAGCTAGAGTGCTGACAGGGACTAGAAAGAGAGAGCATGTTTCTCCCATATTGGCTTCTCTTCATTGGCTCCCTGTTAAATCTAGAAGAGAATTTAAAATCCTTCTCCTCACATACAAGGTCTTGAATAATCAGGCCCCATCTTATCTTAAAGACCTCATAGTACCATATCACCCCAGCAGAGCACTTCGCTCTCAGACTGCTGGCTTACTTGTGGTTGCTAGGATACTTAAGAGTAGAATGGGAGGCGGAGCCTTCAGCTTTCAGGCTCCCAGATTGGGTTCAGGAGACAGGCAGTTTTTTCAAATATTTTTCTCAGGAATGAAAGACTAGAAATATTATATAAGGGAATCAGAATTCATAATGTTTAGAGGGTCCCATCTCCACATGAGAGGCAGCTGACTGACTGGGGCTGGCATTAGCACCCCTGATGATGTCAGCAGTAGTGGGTCTGAGCAGACTGAGCAGATTTCACCTGCTGCGATGGGAGTGCCTGAATGATAATACCACAGGAGATGTATAGCATCACACCTGAATAAATGATCGTGATCCCGGGACAGAAAGAATTTGTTAAAGTGCCATTAGGTCGTCTGACCGCCAGACTGGGAATTTTTAATTCGTCATAATAAATCCTGTGGATTAAGAATGGGACGTCAATCAAATGATGCCAGCTCACCCTTTGCAGCTTCAACTCTTCTTATACAGTTTCAGCTTATGTTTTGGATTTTAAACTGCATTCTGTATCCTCACTGGTTTCATCTGGTCATTTGGATTATTTTTCCATCTGTTCTAATTCCTGAGTGAATATGGTACATATACCACAGGAACCCATAAACATGCCACAGTGAATCTACCTCCCAGCATGACTGTCTGGGTGGAGCATTCTCCATTATTTATGTTTAACATAATCATAAACATGCATTTACTATCATGTTTAGTAACATGAGGGATTCAGTCCTTGTAAACGACACAACCAGAGTCTCCCACACGGATTCTGGTGGAAGTGGGAGCTGCTGACTGTTCAGTATGCAGATGGGAAGCTGCAAAATATTAGCATTCGCACGCCTGGCAGCAGAGAAGCCAGCTTGTGATGCGGGCATTAGTCCAGAGGCCAATATTGACCTCGTTCGGTTTCATGATCCATGGTAAATACGGTTCCTGTTTTTCTGTGGTTTTCCAGCGAGTTCCACAAACAAACAGTGGTGTGCACTGAACGGAAATGTAGGTTTGGGGGGGTCACCGGACACCAGGCTGATCCAGGGATACAGATTCCTGCTCACATTTTCTCTGTAATGAGGATAACCAGTAAATAACCAAATACGACCAATGATTAGAGCAGATGATCAGTTAATAACCTCTACCTGAAGAGATTCCTCATCATCCGCCATCACTGAGCCTGACACCATTTGCAGCACATGGAGCTGTAACCCAGACGCATGAACTGGGTGTTTCCACTTTGATCTGTCAGCGGCTTCACATCTATCTGTTCCGCCGGTCACAATAACTGAACCCATCTGCTTTAATACGTTCTGTAATTGGTAAATGCTCGCTGAGAAGGTGGTTATGCTGCGGCTCTCAGCGCTCTCTGTTCCCAGGCCGATGGACCGTTATTCAGCTTTTAGTGCAGCACAAAGGCCGGCCGACGTGCCGAGGTGTGCGGGACAAAGGCTTACCTTGCAGCGGCAGCAGCAGCGGCAGCAGCAGGCAGAGGAGGCGCAGAGGGCGGAGAGCCATGGCTGCAGGAGGTCTACGAGAGCCGGGACAGAGTGAGCAGGCAACGGGGAAGCCACGGAGCTGTTACCGTTCAGCGTGTCTCAAAGCGCCGGTCTCCCACCCCTTTCCCAAGCCGCATTCAAGGCGTTCACTACGGCGTGCTATGACACACCCACACGGCCTCACTTCCGGTTCCTTTCAAAACAAAATCCTCTCGTCATGATGGATTAGCTCTGCCAAGGATAAAACTTTGTAGGGGTGTCACGTGAGGTCACGTTAACAGTCCATTATAACTGGCTTACATGCACCAAGGTCAGCTTCGTGATTTACTGCTCCAACAGTGACAAACGGCCTTCTTAGAAACTATGATTCTTACAAGCTGGCGTGTATGTCAACATACAGAAAGTACCGTTTAAACTATTAGGAGGCAGAAGGCCGGAGAAGACTCACCCTGCTAAGAGAGCGCCAGCATATTGTTGACTTCTGTTAATGATTTGATTTCTCAAGTTAACGTCCAGTGTCAAAGCAAAACCCACATTTGTGTTTTTTTAAGTGTGCGGGTGTGTACTTGCACCAACCCACTGGTGATGTTTGTGCTCAGGCTGTGGCCTTTTGAAGTGAGCCTCTTGTGTGAACTCATCTCCTCTGAGCCAGCTTGTGACAACTACATGAACAAATATGCAAAACCGTGTAACTGACAGGATGTGACTGTTTAGGGTTTTTTTTTTTTTGTTTTTTATTGAAAAAGCAAAAGCAGAGTAAAAACAAAACAGAAACAGTGATACAGTATCAACAAATATCAGCCACCAGGGGGCTATAAAGATAGAAGCAGCCTTTACAATAACCTATAACAGAAACATTAAACAGAGCACACACAGTATGTTTTTTAGCTTTTATGTTACTAGAGTTTTTAATAGTTTTAATATATTGTTTGACTTCATTTTCAAAAACTGAAATAAGTGGAGTGATTAGTATAATGACATTTATGAATATGCCATGTGGCTAGGCATATAATAAGGTTGATAAGGTTGTTCTTCTTAGTCATTGGGTAATCAGTGATAATTGATGATGGCATACAATCTTTTTAGTGGTATAATTTAAAAACTTTTAACAAGCCTGTTTTGTATGGAAAAAGCTGCTTAACAGCATTAAGTTAGTGAAATAAATGTTCCATGAAATTATTATTCAATGCAAAATCAATTACCCATTCACCATCAAACTAATGTGTTGTAGCATTGGTATCATTTGTTTTTAGCTTAATAAACATGGATAAATCAGCATGAAGGTACTGAGGATAACTTGGATATTGAGTCATCCAAAGTCCCTGAGTGACTGATTCAGAGTGAGGGCTCAGCGCTGAGGTTCAGTCCTTTGCAAACAATGGAGCAAACTGAGGGAAAATATAATACTGGCATCTGGACTGGATATTTGTCAAATGCTCATGTTTGTGACAACACAAAAAAAAAGAATGAGGCATTTCTGGCATCATACTAAAACAAAGATCCCCATAGGTTTGCACCAGGAGGGGCATGCAGTGTAAAGCTGCCTGCTGTGGTGACCCCTCACCCCCAGGCTGAAGTCTGCAGCTCTCAGGAAATGGGTGTAATATCACACATTTGTGAATATTTTTTCTGTAACTGCACATTTAAAGCTAATCTGTTTAACTTTTTTTTCCTGCAAGTTCTCACATCAGATCTGCAGCATTCAGCATGTACCTTCACGCACCCTCTGTTGCTGCAGCAGCAGGGAGAAACCGTGTGTTTTGCAGGTGTGTTGTCGGAGTTTGGGTGACCGGTGCGTCAATCATGAAATGTGGGCGTGGCCTTCGTGCCCAAGCTGCGGAAACAGGCTGAACGATCCCAAAAAAGCATCAGCAGCGGACACCTTGGAGCAGGACGGGCGCAGCACGCAGAGTTCATCCTGGTGTGAGCAGATGGGGGACAGAGCGGGAACCAGGTAAGAGAATCGGCCGTGAAATCCGCCGCAGAAACGAGCGTAACTCGGGAGAGGCAGAGGGAACTGTCCACGCTGCGCTCACACCGAAACGTGGCATCAGTGCGAAGGAAACGGCACGAATCTGCATTGTAGAAATAACACTGAATAACGCAGGCTTCACGCGTGACTGCTGCTTAGAAAACACACACACAACTCAAAGAACCTGACGCGTGAGTTTGTGTCCTCGGTGGACTTTAAAGCCCTGAAACGTAACATTTTCTCTGGGATGTCGAACTGAAGCCAGAAACGCAGCAAAGACCTGTGATCACGAACGCGAATAAGACAGAATCGCTCCGAAGTGTGCAGACTGCGTGACTTCCTCAAGTGAAAACGGGACGTGGGGTGTTGGCACAGGCAGGAAGCAAACAGGGAAGTTTGGCTTCTCAGTCCCGTTAGTCTTAAAGGACTCAGAGTTATGAGCAGGCTCAGTGACGGACTGCAGCGCACAGATTACAATAACTGTGTTAATGCTTGTGTTTGAAACCTTTGATGTTTGATTGTTGTTACATTGCCAAGGATGACTTTACTAGTTTGCATTATATTTATTAAAAAAATGATTAAAATATTGAATAGGCTAGTGTTGCCAAGGGTAGTTTACCTAATGGACCCTAATCAATATCCACCCAGAATTAGTGGAGTATTCACGCTTTTTTATGTACGCTGAAAATGGAAGATGAACACTGAGTAAGTGGACCTTGTTACAAACTGCAGCAACAAAGACGACACAATAAAACACAGCATGTATGTAGCATGTAGCCCCGAGCAGCCAGGAGTCAAACCGCCAACCTTCTGATTGGCAGGTGACCTGCTCCACCTCCTGAGCCACCCTAAAGAAAGCAGGTGTGATTTTATGGTGTTTACTTCGCTGTAGTGTGAATGGCTTGATAGGTTTTCCTATTAATAGGAAAAGTTTTAAAATGTGAAGTTTAATGTTTGAAAGGTCCGGCCAGTTGTGGCCCCTGGCTCTTAGCATTACAGCATCATTCTGCTGTAGCAGCAACAGCTTGGAACGGTTTTAAGGTGATAACAGTGTACACATGGTGGTGTGCAATTGTGGAGCATTAAGGGCCGTTGTTTAGCTATGTGTAGGTACGGGTAACTATTTCCCTGCATCTAGTGGTGCTCGTGTCCCTGATCAGTGTCAGGCTGCACCCGATGGTCCTCTGTGCAGACGACTCTGCAGCACCTCCGTCTTTGCCACTGTGCACCCAGTGTTCCACACAGTGAGGCAGGTGGTCATGACGATCTCCACCACACAGCTGTAAAAGGACCTGGGGTGTTGGTGAGTTGTATACCGAGGTACTCGATGGAAGAGACTGTTCCCTCAGTGTAGCGAGGAGAAGGTGCTGCTCCAGTCCTATAAAGATCCAGCACCATATCCTCCGTCTTCTGGACATTGAAGATGAGGTTGTTATCCTTACACCGGTGTGAAAAGCATTCAAGGTTTCGCTGGATCATTGAGGCATTGTGCCTCCCTCTGAATATCTGACTGTGGTCTCAAAGCACTTCAGGTCTCACACAGATGGTCTTTGATACAGTGTCTGTGCTCCTTTATGTAGCATGCAGCAGCTAGCAGGTTAGAGATGGTCAGAGGCGGGGGTGGGGCACGGCTCTATACGCTCCTCACATGCTGGTTTTATGGAAAAGTTAACATGGTGTTAGAATGTGGGGAGTCCGTCTTGTAGGCTTCCATTAAAGTCACATGCAATACTTGGATATTTGTTTTGAAGTAAGGAAAATAAGCCAAACACAGAAATAAATATGATAATGAAAGATGAATGATACTGGTGTTCAGTGGCAGACAGCAAATCTGTTCAGCTTATCTGACATCAAGGGGATGAAAAGAAAAGCTCAAAATACAAAGAACGAAATCTGCTCTCAAAGACTACAAAGGGCTGAGAGTTTTGGTACGTTGTTGTTGCTGAAGAACATCTCTGCTACTGTGAAGATGTTGGTGGGGAGATCGGTGCACTAGATTAGGACAGGTGTGAAAACACCAAACACTGTTGACAACAAAATTCAGTTTTGCAGACGTATTTAAAGGACTTTGCATTTGACCTTTCACATACAAAATGGTGCATTAGGAAAAAGCAGACATCCTGCTAAAGGAGTTCCTGTTCCAATAAGGGAGAAACTAAAGAGGGAAGTGGACAGTGTGACGACACTCGGAGTGGTAAGAAAGAGCCAGCTCACTGGGTAAACTCCACGGTGTGTGCAAAAAGGACTGCTGAACTAAGAACAAGCAAGGAGCCAAAAGATCCAAGCAAGCATCAAAGTGAGCATTATGAAATACCTGAACATGAGGATGTGCCACAAAACCTGATGCCTCTCAGGGTTAAAGCTGGATGATTGGACCAAATACTCAACCTTATTATTAGTATTAACAGCATTTGGCAGATATGGCTTCCAGAGACTGCCTTTTGGAGAACATTCACAGAGCAATGAAACACATAACTGAAGGACTGGGAGGCGTCTGGGTTTACATGGATGACATAGTTGTCTGGGGCTCTACAATGCAAGAACACGAGAAGACCGACTACAGTACTTGAGCAATTGTAGTTAAGCAACGAGAGCAAACAGCAGGTCGTGGGTACTCACGAGGGTGCGATGTGAGCACAGCAGACGAACTCGCATAAACACGCGCTCTGCTGCGCTTCCTTTGTCAGACATGAGATCTAAACAAACGGCTGATGAGACACAAGCGCAGAGCTCCAACACGCTATTGGAGACGCCGAGTGGCTGCACTCCAGGTTCGTGTCCACTCTCCTGCCACATCACAGGAGAGCTGAGTTCTGTTGATGCACTGCTGTTGAAACAGGACAAACTCATCATCCTGCAAAATATAACAACTGATCCTCACCAGAATACACGAAGACCATCTCAGGATTGCATCATGCAAAAGAGACGGTCTTTGGGCCAGGAATGAATAAAGACATCAAGAGCCTGAGAGGCGGAGGTGAGCCATGTCAAAGTGACATGTCAGCAGGCAGGCCAAAGAGCCTGTGGTGGTAGCAGTCACCAGCAGCAGCATGGCACAACGTAGGGATGCATTGGTTTCATATCAGTTACAAAGACTACGTCGTGTTCATTGATTACTACTCAAACGTCCAAAATGTGTCATAATATATATAAAATCCATCCAGACGTCAGAGATGAGGAGCAGAAAACTGCCCAGCTGCATCAAGTCTGAGAGGCATGAGAAACAGCTAAAGGTGAAGTCAGTCATTTTATGGAACAACAACCAAGCAGCTTTCACCGTGCAGTCAGGATTGAGGCTCCAAAATCATTTCACACGATGACTGAAAATGGGCCAGTCGTTTGTCGACATTGGCGTAGTCTTCAGAAAACAGAGGCTTTTCCAGAAGCCACTGACACCCAGAGCGAGGATGGAGCCGTCTCTCCATCGGACCCAGACTGCTTCAAACGAGCCTCTGCTGCCAGCATGTGCGAAGACATCAAGAACCCTGATCAGATGCTATTTGTGATTAATCTGATTTCATGCTACAAGATGTCTATTCGTCCAGGGACTGAAGGTATCGTCTAGGTCACGTGTCAAACTCAGGCCTGCGGGCCACATCCGGCCAGAGAGGAAATTATATTTGGCCCACAAGCTAATTTAATATGGCTATGATTAGCGGCCCACTGGTGAATAGTGCTCCCACCACATATACTGTAAGTCCCACTATGCACTGCAACAGCTGCCGCGCACGTCAAGACCTGCCATTAACCTGTTTTTCCACAATGCCAACGGCACATTGGATAAAACATGGGTTAGCACCTTTTACAGCTACATTCAAGCTAGCCTGACCCCAACAAGGCCAAAGAAGAAATGGACTTTGAAACCAGGTGGGAGGCAGAGTACCTGTGCGCTGACGTCAGAGGCGCACCTGCGCGCTGACGTCAGAGGCGCACCTGCGCGCTGACGTCAGAGGCGCACCTGCGCGCTGACGTCAGAGGCGCACCTGCGCGCTGACGTCAGAGGCGCACCTGCGCGCTGACGTCAGAGGCGCACCTGTGCGCTGACGTCAGAGGTGCACCTGTGTCTTCATCATGTGGTGTGGGGCAGATGTGGGAGACATCAGACCCATAAAAACTTCATCAGCTTGAAGCTCATTTTTGAAGAAAAATGATATGTTGCTGTATTGTGGACGTTCAAACTCATATTGCTGATTATAATATGTTCGGTTTTAAGCTGCTCAGTAAAGGTTAATCCTGGTCGATGGTAGAGTGAGGAAGAGCTTCACCCTCACATGTTTCACCTGTAGCAGGTTCTGTTGGTCCGACCCAAAACCCGTCTCATTTCTATGTGAGTGTGATGTTGTATATGTGATTTACATTATATTGACGCCTCCTTTGGTTGGTGTCATTGCTAAAATATTGTTTGTGTACATTGTAGATTACAGACTGAAGTATTAAGGGTTTTTTTCTTGTTGAGGAATGTTGCTGAGATGGAAACACAGACTCTCCTTATATAGTGTTTTTGTAGTCCACATGAGCACTTAAAGCACTTTACACACATTCAGCATTTACACACACATGCACACACACACACACACACACACTCCAATAAATGCCACCCACAGCAAGTTTTACTTCTCTTTTCTGTCACATGTGGCTGACGGCTTGTTCAGTCAGTCGGTGATGGTGCTGTGGAGGAGGCTCCTGCCTCACGTCGTGTAAAAGCACCTGCACTCACTGTCAGAGGAAAAACACCCAACTCACACTGTTCTTTTGTCCACACTCTGGAAACACGCTGCTCGACTAATGAAATGTGGTAAACGGACTGGATCCTATACCACTTTCCTACTCTGAGCACTCAGTGTTGCTTTATACAACATGCCTCATCCACCCAGTCCTACACCCGAGTGCTTTCTATAACATTCACATTCAAATGGATGCATCAGAGAGCACCTCCCGGGCTGGAGCTGCCTGGGATCAAACCAGCACCCTTCTCATTAGTAGATGACCTGCTCTTCCTCCTAAGCTTCCTCAGTGAAGCCATGCTGCTGGAACAGATGCAGCTCAGCATTGTTGTGCTGAACTCTGCAGGACCTTCGCTGACAAAGATTGGAGCACATGCTGCTCTAAAGCCTGTACATACCAGTCAGCACCAGGATGCACATTTTCTTCTTTGTCTTTGTTGTTTTTCCTCCAAATGTAAAAGGCAGCACATTCACAGCCACATGCAGAACCTCTTAAAACTGCTGCAGTAAGGCTGACTTGGCCCGGAGGGTCGTGATAGGAGAGCTGCTTGTAGACTGACTGATTGATTTGTTGTAGTTCTTTAAAGGAACCTGAAGGTCAACTACACGAAATAATGCTGTGCCATGTCTTCTGGAAACCCTGCATTTACTTCCTGTTTCCCTGAGCAAAGACTCTTCATCTCCCTGCTGTTTTTACTCCGTTTGAGGCAGTGCTTCTCCCTGAAGACTGAGTCCACATTCACACTTGATGAGGTTTCTGAACCACGCCTGGTGTCTCCTGTGGAGACGCAGCTTAATACAAGACTGTTCGGTTTAATCTTACTACAAGAGCTAAATGTTTAAACTACACAAGAAACTATTAGCATAAACTGTACCTAAACATTAGAAAACATAACACACTTTAAGGATTAAAAAGGTGGCAGGTCAGGGACACAACACTGCACTGATAAGTAAAGTGGGAAACACTGGAAGATCCTGTTTGTGAGTTAGACGTGTACAGATCTGACTGAGCAAACGTGATCGGCAGCTGTTCACACATTCATGCAGGCGTGCTCGTTAGGCCCACTCATATAGCTCTTCATTCTCACTCGTGACCTCTTACAACGAAGCCTGTGAGAGTGTGAGCCGGAGCAGACAGGTACTCAGCAGCACAGGTGATTCTTGTACAGTGTCGGATGCAGAAGAAGTAAGATTTGAATTGTAATGCATAAATATCCAAAGCAGCACGGTTTCTGGAGTTCTCACAGTTAATTCAATACGGAGGTGATTCCTTGTTTGGGTCAGAACCTCATCAACACTCTATTCTACATGCTGTGTTGTGAAATGTATGAATAAGCTGATTGACAGTCACACAGTAGTGGTTCATAGCTGGATGGCTGGCTGTTATTCTGCTTCTTTGTCTTTTTCATGTTACTTATTGTTCGTGCTTTTCCATTGTTGCACTGCAGTCCCTGAAGTCCCGGGATCGTTCATGTTCCATGCCGTGTATTTTGAGCTGTGCTTTGGGACTTTTGAAAGAAAATGCAATGTGGTAACAGTTTTGCGGCACATTGTGAAACTCCAGGACAGATTTAGTCGTAGTTCAGGATGACCTTCCTGTCCTGCAGTTCATCGAGCTTTCCAGCTGCTTACTCTTTGTTTATACCAGGCTCGCTGCTGCAGAGGGCGAATGTTTCTGAAAGACCGAAAATACGATGTGCTGTCTGTGTGGATTGGTCTGTAATGAGAGCCACAGTTCCCAGAATCACTGCTGTTCTAACAGGCCTCCTGTGAAACAGCCTGAAACATGGTTACACTGGCTTGTTGCTGGGATGTTCACATAAATGGCAGGTTTGATTGTATTTGTCATCATTTGATCAGCATCAATCCTACATCATCTCCACCTACTGCATCTAAACCAGCGGCTGACCCTTTCCCTGCTGAGTTATGTGGGAATAACCTGGGACACCATCATTATTTAGACATGATCATAAAACACTGGTGGTCGAGTTCGTGGAGCTCAAAGTGGTCGCGTCAGGAGACATCAGCACATGTTACACTTCAGCAGAGTGTTTGTGGATGCTCACTCTGTTCTCTCTGTCCCACCACAGAGTTTTTAAGAAGTCCAGCCCCAACTGCAAGGTGGGATACGAGCCGATTATCTCCCAGCTGCTTCTGTGGGTCTTCAGTCAGCTTTTAATTCTGTTCTGCTTCGCTCGTTCCACAGCTCACAGTTTATCTGGGGAAGAGAGACTTTGTTGATCGCTTAGACCATGTAGACCCAGTGGGTAAGTGTGGATCTGTGTGTGCACCTCACACACACACACACACACACACGAAGCTGAGGTAGGTTAT